>CM061263.1:68330000-68395000 GCA_030848825.1 Tadarida brasiliensis
CCGAGGATTAGAGCCTGTCAATGAGGGGTGTCCAAAAGGGAGGGAGGAAAGAAGGAAGGAAATATGGCTTAAGCTCCAGGGGAGACTCATTTTCTTTAGGAGAGGGGGTCAGGCACCGAGAATCCGCGTTCATCACTAAGGTTTCACTTGCGGTGAAGACGAGGTCCCCGGGGCCGCGGGCGCCTAGGCCGAGAGCCGCGCTTGGTCCGCAGGGACGCCCGCGCTCCGGCTCGGCTGGGCCCGCGGCCCGCACCCCGCACCCGGACCCGCCGCGGCGCGTGGACGCCGCCGAGCTCGGCTCCTGGAGCCCGCCTGCCCAGCCACGCAAGACCCCGCGGGACGCACGCTTGCTCGCTGGCCCTAGCCTCCCCGTGGGGCGCGCTCCAGGCCGGCTGTCCCCGGCCACCAGGTCTGCTTCTGGGCCAGGCCAGACCCCGGGAGGCGGGCCTCCAGCAGCCAGGCCGCCTTTGAGGTCCGGGCGGGCCAAGCTGAAGGACATGGATGACCACGGAGGGACAGGGACTAAGGGGCCCCTCCTGGGTCCTGCCATCAGCTGCGTTTGGGGCCAGCCTAGGGTACAGGCTGGTGCCTAGTGTAGACTGTGGAATGAGTGCACGTGTTAGAGAGGGACAAATACTGTGCTGTGACTGTGAGAGGCCTGAGGATGTGTAATAAGAAACCGGAGCAAATGTGTGAGGAGGCAGGGTGTGTGTGAGAGGGGAGGCAGGGGTGAGTGTGGGAGGGAGTGGGCAGGGGTGAGTGTGGGAGAGGGGAGGCAGGGGTGAGTGTGGGAGAGTGGGCAGGGGTGAGTGTGGGAGAGTGGGCAGGGGTGAGTGTGGGAGGGAGTGGGCAGGGGTGAGTGTGGGAGAGGGGAGGCAGGGGTGAGTGTGGGAGAGTGGGCAGGGGTGAGTGTGGGAGAGTGGGCAGGGGTGAGTGTGGGAGAGAGTGGGCAGGGGTGAGTGTGGGAGAGGGGAGGCGGAGGTGAGTGTGGGAGAGGGGAGGCAGGGGTGAGTGTGGGAGAGAGTGGGCAGGGGTGGGTGTGGGAGAGTGGGCAGGAGTGAGTGTGGGAGAGTGGGCAGGGGTGAGTGTGAGAGAGGGGAGGCAGGGGTGGGTGTGTGAGAGGGGAGGCAGGTGTGGGTGTGGCAGAGTGGGCAGGAGTGAGTGTGGGAGAGTGGGCAGGGGTGAGTGTGTGAGAGGGGAGGCAGGGGTGAGTGTGGGAGAGTGGGCAGGGGTGAGTGTGGGAGAGGGGAGGCAGGGGTGAGTGTGGGAGAGGGGAGGCAGGGGTGAGTGTGGGAGGGTGGAGGCAGGGGTGAGTGTGGGAGAGAGTGGGCAGGGGTGAGTGTGGGAGAGGGGAAGCAGGGGTGAGTGTGGGAGAGAGTGGGCAGGGGTGGGTGTGGGAGAGTGGGCAGGAGTGAGTGTGGGAGAGTGGGCAGGGGTGAGTGTGAGAGAGGGGAGGCAGGGGTGGGTGTGTGAGAGGGGAGGCAGGTGTGGGTGTGGCAGAGTGGGCAGGAGTGAGTGTGGGAGAGTGGGCAGGGGTGAGTGTGTGAGAGGGGAGGCAGGGGTGAGTGTGGGAGAGTGGGCAGGGGTGAGTGTGGGAGAGGGGAGGCAGGGGTGAGTGTGGGAGAGGGGAGGCAGGGGTGAGTGTGGGAGGGTGGAGGCAGGGGTGAGTGTGGGAGAGAGTGGGCAGGGGTGAGTGTGGGAGAGGGGAAGCAGGGGTGAGTGTGGGAGAGGGGAGGCAGGGGTGAGTGTGGCAGAGTGGGCAGGAGTGAGTGTGGGAGAGTGGGCAGGGGTGAGTGTGAGAGAGGGTAGGCAGGGGTGAGTGTGGGAGAGTGGGCAGGGGTGAGTGTGAGAGAGGGTAGGCAGGGGTGAGTGTGGGAGAGTGGGCAGGGGTGAGTGTGGGAGAGGGGAAGCAGGGGTGAGTGTGGGAGAGAGTGGGCAGGGGTGAGTGTGGGAGAGGGGAGGCGGGGGTGAGTGTGCGAGAGGGGAGGCAGGGGCGAGTGGAAGAGGGCCGGGGTGTGTGAAAGGCGGCTGGCGTGTGCGCAAGCAGTTAGGTGTGCGTCGTGTTCTGTGAAGAGATCGCCGGGTGCGCGCGAACGCGTCGGGAGGCGCTCAGCACAGCGCCCGGGGTGCGGAGAGGTCGTTACGAGCCGGTGGACGCCTGCCCGGGAACCCGGGCCGCCGAAACCTGCTGCGGGGCCGCTGCGGGGCCGCGAGCACCACGCACCTGGCCACTGGGCACCTTGGCTGGGTGAGTCCCTGCCCTGGCGGCCTCAGGCGGGTCGGTGGAAGGAGACTCCGGGCACAAATGAGGTTCTGTTTAACCTTGGAGCGCAGTGAGAGCTATTAACTTGTCACTGACATCCGCTCCTTCTTAAAAGAAAAAACTCCGCGAGACAAGGGACCCCCAAGAAGGGAGCACTTGGAGTTAAATTTACGCAGCGCCCGCCCCGCCCTGCCCTGGCCCCGCCCCCTGGCCCCGCCCCCCCAGACTGCGCGGCGTCTGCCCGCGAGCCAATGGGAAACTCGCAACTTCCAGCCCGGCTGCAAATCACCGCAGGAAGTGTTAGGCGCGCTGCAGCCCCAGACAAGATCGATTACTTTTCTCCCCACCGCAGACCGGCTGGGGAACCCGAGAGGAACCCGGCCGGGTTCTTCTAGTTCTGCCCTCGGGTCAGGAGGAAGCTAGGGCTGGTGGCCCCGGGGGCCCGGGACGTTGGCTACTTACTACTCTCTTCCTCCAGCCTCGCCGACACGGATAATAACGCGCCCAGTTTGAGGCTCAGAGGCTCATTAACTAGGGAGTACACAATAAAGGCTCTCCTGGAGACGACGGCAGACTTCTCCCCCAATCCCAAATTATTTCCGATGGGGTCATCGCATAAATCTACAGGTCACTTCTGTTCAAAGGGACCTATTAAAATATTTGCTGACCTAGGAGGAGTGCGAGTTACATCTGTGTGTGTGTGTACTGTTGGAAAGGGCACCCCACCCCACCCACCAGAAGGGGTATTATAGCCCCATCTCCCCCAGTGTTATGTTTGAATGTTCTCCCTGTTCAAGGTAGAATCGGGCTGCACGGTAGTTTGGCATTCCTAAGATTTAGTGATTAAGAACAGTTTTGAAATGGAGGAAATGTTGCACAGAAAGATTTTGAGCAGCAAAAACAAAAAGATGGACGAATGAAGGGAGGGAGGTAGAATAGTTATAGAGGACATTTACGAAAATGTCATCCTCATTCTTGAAGCTCGGTAGGCATTTCCATAGATCTCTGCTCTCTTTTGCTGAATCAGAGCTCAAATCTGTGTCCTTAAGGAGCTGCAGGTAAGGTGTTTGGTTTGTTGTAGTACAGTGAGAGAGCCCAGCAGTTTGTGGCGGTGGAGAGGTGCCTTCTTTTAGATCTTTTTTTTTTTTAATTCAAAATTTGAACTAAAGATGGTTCACATTTCCTCATCCCTCTCATCCATCTACTCTTAAATGAAATGCAAACACTGACTACTGAACAGAAATTGTTTTTCTCCTTTTGATTGGGAGCAATATGTACTTGTCACAATTTTATTTTACAGGGAACTTTCTCTGCTCTTAAATGCAGTTGCTCATCTTAGTGTTTGTTTTAGAACATCTTTATTTAATGAAAAATCGTTTGTTTGCAACAGTAGGAATACCTTCAAATAAAAAAGGAGCCATGTTAACAATCTTTATGAAACGACAATTCTTGAATATTTGAAATTAAACTGCAGGCTCATTCGTTTAATTGTTCAGAAGCCTCCACTTTTTTTTCTTGCTCCATTTGGCAAATTTAGAGACAGATGACATGAGGGAGGGGAGAATTATTACTTTCTTTTATTCAACAGACAATTGGATTAATAACAAATATCCCTATAGCTTATGAGACACGTGGCTCCAAATAAAATGATACCAGTGCGAAGCAGAAACATGTTCAAAGGGTATACAGGAACATTCTACTGTAGTGTCATAATATATCCTTTACCCTAACCAGTTGCCTCAAGAATTCATATTGTTAGTTAAATATATCCAATCTTAGTTGTCATCCTGTCCTCTTTTTCTCATCCCTAGGACTAAAATTTCCCAGGATTTTCTTTTCTCTTTCTTCTGTCTCATGGTGATCTCCTATAGCCTATGGATTTTAATTTCATCTATATGTTGCTGGTTCCAAATTTCCTATCACCAGAGAAGATATCTCCCCTGAGCTCAGTCCTACACTTCTATTTGCTTGACAGCTTCTCAGGCATTTCAAATGTGACAGATCCACAAAAGAACTCCTAATCTCACATCTCCCAATTTTTTCTTTTCAGTCTTCTCATCCAAATAATCCTGTAATTCCACTAAGCACCTAACTGATTGAGGCAGAAATCTAGGAGTCATTTTTTGGTTTTGTCTTCTTTACTCCCCACACCCAATCCATCACCAAATCCTAATCCAAAATATATCTAAATATATCTCCCAATTCTATTTTCTCTGTCCTACCCTAGTCCAAGCCATATCTGTCACCAGGATTGCTGCAACAGCCTTGTTTACTGGTTTTTCCTGGCTTCTGCCACCTCCCTCTCATCTTCCCTGCCTCTCCCCAGCTACTCCCCCTTGCCCCACAAATACACAAGATAATTTTTTTTTTTAACCACAAATTGGGTCCTGTCACTGCCATTCTTAAAAAATGCTCAAACTTCTTTGTGCCAATGCCTACCAGACCTGTATGACCCAGTCTCTGCTTACTTCTCCAAATTCATTTTTGGTACCTTCTTCATGACCTCCTGTGGCTTTCTCTTCAGCTCTTAAACAGGCTCTTCCCCACACTGTGCCTGGATAGCTTTGTCTTATCCTTTAGGTTTGAACAAAAATGTAACCTCAGAGAGGACTTTTCCTAAGACATTCTGTAGCTCTCTTAACACTGTGTTTGTTTTCTTTGTATCATGTTTCAAGTTGTAATTATGTTATTTTGTTGTTTATTTACTTTTTGTCTGTCTACTTGTAAGCTCCATATGGGCAGGGACTATGTCTGTTTTATATACCTAGGATTTAGTATAGTATTTGGCTCTCAATCAAAATTAGTTAATGAATGAATGACCAAACTCTGAAGATGATCTCAATAAAGTGCTAATGTCCCATATCTCTGGGCCACATCTCCCTCCTGAGACACATACATGTCTACAAGTATTTCTACTGTGATTTCCATCAGCACACCAGACTCAACAGGTCTAAAACTGATTTCATGGTGTGCCACCCTTCCTGTATTCCCTCTTTCCAATCCAGAAATATGGCAATCATACAAAATGCCTTCCCTTTTCTCACTCCTCGGGTCTAACTGACCCTCAAGCCCTGTAAAAACGGTCAGCTCTAGTGCTGGTCAGTGTGGTTAAGTGGTTAGAGTGTTGGCCCATGCACTGAAGGGTCGAGGGTTCCATTCCCATTCAAGGGCACATACCTGTGTTGCAGGTTTAATCCTTGGCCGCAGTAGATGTATGCAGGAAGCAACCAAAAAATTGATGTGTCTCTCTCACATTGATGTCTCTCTCTCTCTCTTTCTCTCTCTCTCTCCCCCTTCATCCTAGCTCCCTCCCTTACACTCCAAAAAAAAAAAAAAAATCAATGGAAAAAAATATATCCTCAGTTGAAGATTAACAACAACAAAAAATAATGGCCAGCTCCATCCCTTCCTCTCCTTCCCACTGCGTCTCCAGTTGGTCAGGGCCTCCCAGTTTCCCACCAGGATTACCATACTGGGCTCCTACAGCTCTATTCTGGGCAAATTCATCTTCTTGCTGCTCTCCAAACATGCCAAGTATGCCCCTCCCTTAGGATGGTGGGCTTGTCCTTTCTTCCTGGAATGCTGTCCCCCAGATATCTGCACAGCTCACTTCTTTCAGTTCTTGATTCAAATGGCTCCTTTTCAGAGATGCCTTTGTTAATCAGCCTACATAAAATAGCTGTCAACCACTTCACTTTCTATTCTTAATTTTTTTCTTAGCATTTACAGTATGTATTCATGTGCTTTTTTGTTCGTTTGTTATTGTTTTCTCCAGTAAAATATAAACTTCACAAAGGCAGGGACTTTTGTTTGTCTGCTCCCTGCTGAATCCTTGGTGTCTCAGTGTATGGACAGAGTAGGCACTCAGTAAATGTTTATTGAATGAAGAGTCTCCCAACTTGTCTCTCTGACCCCTGTCATACTCCTTTATTCACTCTCCAAGCTGCCATCAGAGTGATTTTCAAAAACCCAAATCTGCTCTTCACCTTTCAGGGGCGCACTCAATCCACACGATGAGGTCCGATCTGTCACTGGAGTGAGCTCCCAACCGAGAGCCAGCATCCCACTCATCATGTCAGGTGTCCCAGGTGACCCCGCAGTGTAACCTCATGAGAAACCTCAGGAGGGCCATCCCCAGATTCCTGACCCACAGAATTGTGAGCAAAGTAAAATGGCTATTTTAAGTTGTTGGGTTTAGGGAATATTTGTTCACAATAGATCACTGAAATACCAGAACTGACTTTGCCTGTTCTGATTGATGTGTGCCAGTCTTTACCAAATTATTTATTTCAAACCACCCTCTGGTAAGATCCTGTCTGTTTATACTCATAATGATTTATCATCAACTATCTGTATCTCACAAATTATAAACCCAAGAATATATTTGCATCATTCCTTTAAAACTTTTTCCAGTTTTTTATATTTCTGATGTTCTTGGACTGACATTATACCTAAGGAGCAAGTAGGTTACAGATGTAGCTATTGACTCTTACTGTCCACTGACACATTTCCCATTGCTTCGCGGAGAAACCTGCATGGAAGAATGGAAGAGGGTTTGCGGGTTTCACTGACTCTCCATTTTGTGGATAGAACTGGTTATGAGTCACACTGCATGATTTCACCCTAGATTAGTTAATGTTCTTTTAAAAATTATCCTTGAAGACATCATGCTATGTGAAATAAGTCACCCACAAAAGGACAAATACTATGTGACTCTACTTCATAAAGAGTCGGTTGTACCCTGGCCGGTTTGGCTCAGCGGTTAGAGCATTGGCCTGCGGACCAAAGAGACCCGGGTTCGATTCCAGCCAAGGGCACGTACCTCGGTTGTGGTTCGTCCCCGGCCCCGGTTGGGGTTGTGCGGGTGGCAACCAGTCGATGTGGCTCTCTCACATCGATGTTTCTCTCTCTCCTTCCCACTCTGTCTGAAGATACAAGTAAACATACCCTCGGGTGAGGATTTAAAAAAAAAAAAAAAAAAAGAGTAGGTTGCCCGGGGCTAGGGAAGGGAGGAATAGGATGTTGGTATTTAATGAAACAGATTTCAGTTGGGGGAAGGGGAAAAGCTTCTGGAGCTGAATGGTGGTGATGGCTGCACAACTGTGTGCATGGACCTAATGCCACTGAGCTGTACACTTAAAAATGGTTAAATGGAAAATTGTATGTTATGTACATTTTACCACAATAAAAAAATTATGGTCCAGCTGATGTGGCTCAGTGGTTGAGAGTGGACCCATGCACCGAGAGGTCGCTGGTTCAATTCCCGGTCAGGACACATGCCCAGGTTGTGGGCCCAATCCCCAGTGGGGGGCATGCAGGAGGCGGCCAATCGATGTTCTCTCTCATCCATGTTTCTGTCTCTCTCTCCCTCTCCCTTCCTCTCTCTCTAAAATCAATAAAGGAAAAAATAAATTATCTATTACAGCACCCCCTATAAGATCAGATAAAAATTCTGTGAGTGGTATAAAACAGGATGATCTCCCTCTCTTTTAGAAGCCTCCCTGCCATAGTAAATAGGAAGATAAATATCTTCCTACGGTCTAACGACATTTTTGTTATCATAAACCAAAAGTGGCTCCCCAAAAGAGTGGGGGCAGCATCTAACAACTTTAAAAAATAATTAAAAACCAACCGAAATGAAATTAAAGTCATGGTTTGTGGGAGCTATTCTCAACTCATTCAGTTTCATTTGGTAATGAACTCATGCTGGAGTCCCACCAGAAAGCCTCATCCTCAGTCCAAGGCACCGTGGGAGTCTTAGTGAAGTTTTCCCCCAGCCACTGTGGGTGATTAGGGAACACCAACTTGGAGCGTTTTCCATGCCAAAACAGTATGGAGCTCTGGGGACTCAATTAAACATTTATTCAAGTGCTGGAGCTCATTCAAAGCAACTTCCTAAGTAAAATTTTGGCTCACCCTTGAGATGCCCCAGCATCCTACCTCTGAGGGAAACTAGGGTGGTCTTCACCCGGTTGAATACATGGATTTGCTTCTGCAACTTTAGTAGGAGGATGACTAACTTGGCATTGGCTCAGTTGTTTTTCTAAACCCTATGAATCTGTACTCTATGATCCCAAAAGGAATGCCAACACTCTGGGCTTTTGCCAGGGAGAATCATCTTAATTTTAAATTATTTGGCTCTTATCAAGATCGCAGCTGAGAGAAGTGATATATGGGGAAGACTGCCCAGTGGATGTTATTTCACGTTCAAGGTGAACCCCAAATGCTGAATTATATACACTTCGTCTGCAGACTCACTTCCACGCAAGTCTTGGTTTTTATGGGAGGCTATTACATGAAACAGAGCTGTGACATCCTCTTTTCTTTTCTAAAAAAGAACTGTTAGCACACTGCCTGTTGCATCCCTCGGTGTCGTTTATGATACTCTACATAATATATTTATTTTATAATTCAATTTCATTAAAAACACACATTCTTTGTGGTTTCACATCAGCAAGACCAATGTCACTTAGGGTTTTTCCTCTCTTTACCTTGGCTGCTAAGGAGCTCAGAGCCAAATCTGAAGCTTCATTTCAGTAATCTGTTAACTCCTAGGGTTGCCTTATTTTAAGTTCTTACTCTTTCTTTTTTTTCTGGTTTCCTATTATGATTTTACCAATTTATTTGAAATGGGGTGTTTTTGGTCATAGACCACCCAGATTCTTTTTGCAAAGGAGTAATAAGTAAAACATATTTAACTCATAACTTTTAACTCCCTTGTATTGTGTCACCTCAGCTCAGCCTCAATTTACAGGAACGGACCCCAAAAATTAGTGGTTAAGAAACTTAAAAAGGAAGAAAGTGACAACTTAAAGCTGATAGAAGGAAATATACTGAAGGTTCTGGGAGAGATACACTAAGTTTATATCAAGTTCCATTTTATAGGGGTCAAACTTTAGTGAATTCCTTCCCCTACCTGGAAGGCCAGATTCACCTTAATACAGTACAATCCTTTAACTGGGAGTAATCCTACCTCCACTGAATTCCCTAGTATTTTATTTACATCCTGTCTTGGGGTGTTTAAACTTCCTAACCCTTGCTAAGGTTCAAACTTTCTTCCTCTCTTCCATCACTAGACTGGATGATCTGTGCGTATAAAAGTCACACATTTACTCATATTCTATCCTCTTCCCAATTTTTTTCTACCCTTCCTACCAGAGAGGTTTGTTCAAATACTTTTTGAATGAAAAATAAGTCACCGGCTCACTAAATGATGTTCTTTCAAAGATTCTGTTGCATGCGTTATTTACTCTTGGGGATCTGCTGTACACGTTAGTCCCTTTGCCTGTAAAGTCAAACCCTGAATATTTGTCCAGACAGGATGCTAAGGAGCACGTGGCATTCCTCGAATTGCTTTGTTCTTCAGTTATGATCAGCCATAAAGTTTCTGATAAGTAAAGGAATGCAAGTCTCATCAGTAGGTCCTTTCTAGTCCTTTCCAAAATTATCTGATCATTAATTTCACTTCCTAAAATTACCCTTATTTGTCTGGAATGATGGGAATTGGCAGATTTTTTTTAATACCTTTGCTACAAGATTTGGTTTAAATACCAATTTGTATGAGTATGCCATTTATGATTTTTCTATGAGAGGTTATTTAAAAAATTACTAAATAGAAATCTGCTGTAAAGAGATGTTAGCCATCTTCCATTCTGAAATTTTAAAAAAACCAGTGGCTGAAGCCTTGCCAAGGAAAGGGGGGCGGGGGAGGGGAGATGAATTTTTAAAGGAAAGTCTGACCAGCTAACCTGCAAGTGCATACACGTAAGTTTATGTTTGTTGACCCACTGTTTGGCTTTTGTGCTTAAAATAGCTTTCGTGTCTCTTTCTCCCCCTCCCAAGGGGTCGCTGTTCGCAGTTTGCCGCTGCCCCCTCCCCACCCCACGAGGTCCAGGGCCAGGCTGTCGCACAGGGACAGCCCGCGCACCGTCCCCAGGACAGGCCGGCTGCGCGCCCGGATCCCCGCGGATCCCCGCGCTGGCTGCCGCCAGGAATCTGCACGCCCCGGCGGAGCGGCCCTTCGCCCGCGCGGCCGCGGCCACTGCCCGCCTCCCGTGTCGTGGGCCCGCGGACGGCCCGGGGCCCCCGCTGCCAGGGGCGCGAAGACTGCGCACCCGAGGAACACGCGTTTGCATCCCGCGGGCAGCGCTGGGAGCGAACCGACACCTCCTCTAGCAGCGGGGGGACCGGTGCCGAGAACGGGGCGGCTGCTCCCCAGGACGCCTCCCGGGAGCCCACCAAGGGTGTCCCCAGACGGCAGTGCCCGCGCTGGGCGGGGCGAGGGTTTTAAGTGTCTCCCTCCCGCGAACGCGCCCTGTCCTTGCGGGAGGGTGTTCGGCGCCGCCACATTTCAATGCGGGGCGATTCCAGGTTCCCCAATTACAGGCAAATTTAGTGCTGAATTAGCACTTACACATATTACTGTTAAAAAAAAAAAAAAAAAGTGTTTGAGGAGGGAGGGGCCGGAGTGGAAGTGGAGGGTAAGAGGCGAGAAGTGTTAAAGTCTCTACCAAACCACGAGAAATCTAACTTGTTACAAGTTTGTGACAGTTTATTGGCTTTCCCCAAATATCCTCAGATTAGCCTGACAGCTCCTTCCCTAAAAATACCGACTGAAAGCCCCGACTCCGGAGCAGTTAAACGGTGTCACTGAATCCGATCTCAGAGCGATTACGGAGTTAATTCACATAATAAGCAAATCATAGAGTTGACAGATTATTATATGAACACGGACAAATTGTTACATAAAATATTTTGATACTGATTGTTTTATTAGTAATGTTAAGCCTTTTTATGGCTGTTTCTGTTTCTCAGGACTGACATGTTAAACAATGCTCACTGCTAAATAAATAAACCAAAATGGTGTGAACTAATTGTCTCCGTCATTTAACTGTACAGTTTCATTAACATTATTAACGCGATTATTGATAATTCTACTGGATATTTACACGGACAAGATTTTTCAGTAGCAAATGTTACCCACAGAGAAAAATATGCCAACTTAAAGTGGACTGAAATAATACCCAGTTTTGAAAACTAATCCTTTTGATGTTTAAAGATATGTTAAGGGGTGTTGTATCCTTGGACTACTAGAGAAGTTAAATTGCACATGCCCCAGCTATTAAAACCAATTTCAATTATTATTAATGATTTAACAAAAAAACCAAAAAAAAAGTACCGGGAATATAATCATAAGTCAAAACTTAGAAAAATATGTTTCACCTAGCAAAGAAAAGGGAAATGTAATTTATTTTCCATTTTATCAAAGAAAGCTCTGTGCAGTTTACTTAGTGCTCTATAATTATGATTTCTAGTTTTAATGGAGCCATGTGCATATAAGATAAAATTATTAATAGGTATTTTGCTGATAGAAACATAGCAACTCAATTCTTTACATTTCAAGTAAAGCTTCATTGACAAAGACAGTTTTTAACTAAAGAAACGTCATTGATAACTTACGTGGGGTGTTGTATATCAAAGAAGTAGGTGAAAAGTCCAATTTTAAATTTAGCTGGCATTATCACTTTCTCTAAGGTGAGGTGCACTTGGGGGAGGAGTGAAGAATAGGAAAAGAGAAAGTAAAGAATTTTTAGTTTGTGACAAATAATAGAAATACATAAATGGTATACATGGTTTTTCTGTAAAGAATAAATAAAGTACAATAGTAAAACTTGTTAAAATTTCTTGCAACACAGAGGAAGTGTTCAAGAAATACCATCTATACTGTCTTATCCTTCTCTTTCTAGGCATAAATTTAACTAATAAAATGTTTTCTAGTAAAAAACATAAAATTCAGAGACATTATGGAAACAGTGTTGCTTCTTAGGAAGGCAGCTTTGCTCCAGCCCTATTAAGAGCCCTGAAGATACAACTGTGGTATGAGGTGCTTAGCATTAGACCAACAGTCAAATTTGCCTGTATGTGTCAAAGAACAACATGAGAATTGAAGTATTTCAGAGGAGAGCACCACCAGGATTAGAAATTTAAGTTAAATCAATTGAAAATATTAAAGGAGTTTATGACTCTAGTAGAGGAAGATTCAGGGTTACTAATAAGCATATTTAATTATTCAAGTGTTATCCTTACAGCCCTGGAGTTGGAACATACCAAGAGATTTATAAGAATAAATGAGACATCAATGGCAACAGGAGAATTGGACACTACTATCTAAAGACTTTCTTGATTATAAGGTTATTGAATAGTAACAACTCACTAGCAATGAGTTCTTACAAAACTATATCTCAACTACCTGTTTAATGTATCTTAATGTTTAAAATTTTCTAGACTAGCTGGCAAAGAAAGCTGGATTTGAGAAGCCCTTCTGGTTGTTCATTGTGAATTTCTACATATAAATTAAACATGTGCAACTGTATTCCATTAAGATACTGTTTTTGATGACAGATTCTTCCTTTGTCATTTTTTTTCTGTATTCCTAGAATTTATTTGAATTTTCATAAGAATATTCTTTAACTTGGACTGACCACATAAACTCTCTGAACCTTATTTTTTAACTGTTATAATAATTATGTTTGTCTTAATGATCAAATATAAATAAAAATAAATTCAGGTTTTAAAAAGGTAATTAATATTAAAAGAAACTCCCTACAAATTTGTATGATGAGTGATGACCTTCTAAACTTTTTTATTGCTGTGTGTGGTTGCCTTTACCCAAAGTGATTAAAAGACCAAGAGCACATTTGTCTTTTCTTGTTAGGTTTTTTAGTTGTAATTTAATTTTTTTTTTCAACAGAGAAATTAAATGAACACACTAGTGGAGACATACCTTTATTTAGCATGCCTTAAGGAACAAATTGCTGCTAGAGGTGAACATCAGAATTCCCAAAGGTGGTCCCAGGGATCCACCCAATAAGCCATGAACTCCAAGAGGTCCTATACTTATTTATTGTTTATTTATTTTTTTAATGTATTGATTTTAGAGAGAGAGAGAAACATCGATTTGTTTTTCCACTTGTCTATGTACTCATTAGTTGCTTCTTCTATGTGCCCTGACGGGGGCTCGAACCAGCAACCTTGACGTATGGGGACCATGCTCTAACCAACAGAGCTACCCGGCCAGGTCAAGATCCTAGTTTTAAAAAATTCCCCCAGACAAGATGCACGCCCCCAAATCTGGAGCCTCTGTCCCCAGAGTTAAATTTGTTGCCTTTCTCTATCACCAGAAATGCCAGTCACATGTGTATACTGAGACCACAGAATGATTCTAGCTCATGATTGTCATCTTTACTCCCCAGCTTTCAAAGAGATGGCAGAGTTGATGTCCTCTGTTACTTGTGAGCTGCTCTGGCTCACACTTCTCCAGGTTTAAAAGACCTGATACGTTGTTGGGTTTCTTAGAAATCTCAGAGCCTAAACTTTAGGATGACCTTGGAATTTTTCATCCATCTCTTTTGAGAGCAATAAATGTGCTATTAGTAATTATGCAGGGATAACGGGTGCAAAATATATCTACCCTAAGCAAGCAAAGATATATGATCAGCCTATCAAACTTAGACCAAGATTCTATAATCATCTTGAATCAGAAAGGTCTCAGAAAAACTTCCAAAACCTAGGGTTATATTCAGTCTTGCTGGACCCCATGGTTCCAGACTCATACCTGAAGAACCCTGAGGATGCTTTGGGAGATCTAGAGTGGTCCTGGGATCGTCAGCTAGTCCTGGAAGAAGAGGAATATATTCCCTAAGGACTCCCCTTTCACCATTCTGCTAAGCCCAAGCTTTCAGACAACCAAGAAATGTCATGAAGTTAAGTGTGTCCCAGGGCTTCTGAGCTTCTAAATCCAAGGCTGGCCCTTGGGCACAGCCCCAAGTCACGGCAGAGTTCCTCCTGTCTCTGACAGCAAACTGCAACGTGGGTCTCCATTTGCTGACCAGTTCCTCATCTCCCAGACGTCTCTGAAAAGCTCAAATGTTTTACAGGCCTAATATAATTAACCTTCCCAGATTCTCCCTCTCTTTCTATGCCTTTGTAGTACGGAATTGCCTTAATCTTTCGTTTCCATGCCTTCCTATCTGTTGACATTTTCATCTCTTTACTTTCCTCTTTTCCATATTATTCTTTCTATCTGGATGCCATGACAGGAAGCCCGACTACAGGAAGGCCAGACCGAACATATGAGGACCAGATTGAAAGGCTAAGAAACAAGAAGGAGCTGGCTGAAAAACTTTATAGAGTTTAAAAGATCTTTTGGGAATAGGTGTAATCTACAGTTCAGGATAAAACAGCAGAAGAAGAACATTTGAATCTCGGTGTTACTTTTGAAAATGTCAGGATTTAAAGCGTGTTTGTGTGTGTCTGTGTGTGTGTCCACAGTCCTAACTTTCCTTAATTCTGAGAGGAGCCAAGAGATTGTGAATAAACAACATCTATCCAAACATTTATTTTTGATCATCCATTGTCAGCAGCAGAGACGAGAATAAAATACAAAGTCTCTGAGAACAGTGTTTTGTAATTTTATTTAAAGACCAAGTAACAAGAGGGAGAATGTTCAACTGTCTCTCACATTTAATCTTCATGAAATTTTTTGCTGATGCTGTTTTTTATTTTCATTTAAAAAATTTTTTTCTTTATTGATTTTTAGAGAGAGAGGAAGGGAGAGGGAGAGAGAGATAGAAACATCGATGAGAGAGAACACTGATTGGCCGCCTCCTGCATGCCCCCCATTGGGGATCGGGCCCACAACATGGGCATGTGCCCTGACCAGGAATCGAACTGGCGACCTCTTGGTGCATGGGTCAACGCTCAACCACTGAGCCACACCAGTCGGGCATGATGCTGTTTTTTAACAACTCTCATAGCCTTTTCATATCTATTTCAGTTCCCTGTTGCACTTCACCGTGCCATATAAGGCAGGCACATCTTTTCTCCTTTCTTTCATAAACCATGAACTTCCTCTCTATTTCTAAGGATGAGAACACTGAAATGCTTTTATTTGTAATCCATTTCTGAACTCTCACTAAAGCATGAACCCCTGTGCATTATCACAATACCAAACTCCTTCAAATTACTTCCCCCCTTTAGACTGAAAAAATAAATGAAAGGAGTCTTAGAAAAATAAGGTTAGCATTTCTAGAAGAGTGGCGTGAACATTTCATATAATAAAACTGGAAGGCAGAAAAGGTCACACCACTGTGGACATCTCCACGGACACAGAACATTCACCATTTTTATCAAGTCTTTTCCATAAATTTGGCTTAGTTGGGGGCAAATTCTTGCCCTTTTCTAGGTGAAAGGAACGATCAAGTTAAAACCATAAGAAATTCCATAGTTTCAGCTTTCATTTTTAGGATGATTGGAGTTTGAAATAATGAGCTCCAAAATCAAGGGTGCAAATTCTTAGAAAACCAAAACCAAGCTAAAAATAATGGAAAAATAGAGGAGTCTCATTGAACGTTACCGCAAGTCACTCTCCAGTATTGTCGTTTACTCCCCTGGAACTTGAAGATTCTTGCATAATTGTACATCTAGTAAAAGTAAAATCATTCATCTGAGAAAGAATTGTATGCCACTAAGACATGTATAAGAGAAGAGTTGACTAGCTTACTGAACTAAGTGTGACTGTTCAAAGTTTGTTTTTGTAAATTGATTACATTTTTTAGAACTTTATGTCTAGGAAAGCTTCTCTAGGAGAGAAGTGTATCTGGTAAAATATTTCGTAAAAACAAATGAACAAAACACAACTCTTACCTTCGGCATTATCATGAAAAAGGAATCCAAGATATTGACATAGGCTGAGAAACACACCTGGAAATTTAATAACGTTTTACTTCTTTGCTTGTCAGCTCCATTTAAATGAACAGCAAATGAAATACACTCTGCCCTTTTTCTCAATTAACTTTCCATTCATTCACAAATAAGTGGGCCTTGCCTTGAAATTAGACCTTCCATTCTTTAAAAAGCCTGCTTGTCCTGTAAAAGCTTTCAACTAATCAGAGAAGCAAAACAAAATGCGAAATAAGTGCCAAGAAATTAAGGCTGTTGCCTTAGGATAAACACTGTCTCTCATAACAGACACTTGTACAAATCCTTGGGATTCTCCAAGAAGCAAAGATTTCCAATGGCTTAGAAATCCCATAAGAAAAGTTAACTTGTTAGAGGGAGAGAGAGAGAGAGAGAGAGAGAGAGAGAGAGAGAGAGAGAGCGAGCGCTGGGGGAAGGGGCTGAGGAAGGGAGGAGAGAGAGGCATCAGATTCAGGAGTTAGATCACTCTACTCGGCATTCCTGTTTCTTCTGTTTATAAGGAAGGAACAGTGGTTAATGAAGATCAGACCAAGTTAGAAACCAAAGTCCCTGTTTGTAGGGTCAAACAACTCATGGGCCTTTAAAGATTTAAAAAACAAAACAAGTTGCACAATCAATGTTATGCTTTAAATAGTCTACTTAAATAATCTCAGAGTTGTTTCAGATTTCATTTCTACAAGTAAAATGAAATCCAGAAACATAAGTTTTCATCAAACAACCTGATATGTTTGTAACATATATATACACTAACAAACAATAAGCACATATACAGACGTCTGCCTTTCAATGTTTTAAAATTATATGCACCTGAATCATTAAATTGGAGGAAGTGCTACAGGTCTGTTTTAATAGAACGTGAAATAAAATCTTTATATACTTTGAGCGGTTGGGATGACTAGTATAGAAATTGATAAATAAAAGCTTAAATTTCCTCGAATCACACTATGTCATCATTTTAAAGGCTCGACGTGTTTTCCTTGGAGACAGGAGAGTGGATGATAAGGCCCTCTAGCAACCCTGGGCGTCGGGTGTAATAAAGACAGAGCAGCCTCGGTGGGAACCGTGCGTGGCTGTTTTAGCCACGCTATTCATCACAGCAATGAAATTCTGTCCAAACCAGTGGTCAGGACGATGCATTACATGGCTGAACCATAAAGCATGGTTACCGTCAGTCCCCCCAAACCTCAAGACTTGGGCCACTTCACAGATAGGCGTGACATTTGTCCCAGGTCATTATTAATGCCGCTGCACTGTATCCGCGTGCTTACAGCAAAGCAGTGCTGCCTGGTGCAGAGGTAGTGTCATTATGCTTGCAGTTCGAGGCAATGCTTTTTAACTCGTGGAGTTGACGTCTTTGCTCAGCTTAAAGTTTGTGGGCTGGGCCACAGGACGTTCCTTCCAGATGACTGAACACCATGCCCCTTGCTGCCCATGTATGTATTTTAATCACTGAGTTCAAACATAGCTAGCAGAATGCAGAGGGCTTGAGGCCCAAGATCAGATGTGCTTCCTTACTCCATGAACCCTGCCGCAGTCCTCCTTCTCCTTCGCCCCTAATGTGAATCTTCACCCAGGTCTGGCTCAGCTGTCTCAGAGGTGTGATGTTAAGGTGTCTTTTCATCTCCCTCCTTTGCCTTATGCCCATCACCACCACCTTTTTGCCAAGGGCTAGCAAGGGACAACTGCGTACGATGAAAGAGGGGTCACTGTGCCAATAGTTTTCAGTGAGTTAGCATTTAATTTTAATTTCCACTATAGCGTAAGTGACTTGCACAGAATCCTTTGGGGCCTGAAAGAGAAAAACAGCATAATGTTAATAGGTAGCCGGTGGGCAGGCCTTGTGACAAGCACTTCACAAGTTCATTTGCTACTCTGTCCCCATTAAACTGTAACTATCCCCATTCTACCGCTAAGGACAATGAGGTTTGGGGGTTGAGTAAATTGTCTAAAGTTACTACAGGACAGAGCCAGGCCTCACCCCCATCCATCTGATACCAACGTTGTTTTAAGCATTTAACTACAGTACTTGAGGGAATTTCTCAGTTTTGCCTCAGCTTTGGTTCTCGGTATCATCCCAGACTGACCCATGAGCACAGCGAGTGCCATTTTGCTGATCCTTTATTTCACCAACATGTGTTCTACTCTTTCCCTAAATGCCACCACCCCCTCCTCTTCCCAGTCGCCTCTGTGAGAACCACCCATAAGCTCCATTCGGAAACTCTTTACCCTGGACTTCATTCCAGAAGATTGATTTCTCCCTTTAGTTCAGGGTTCTTAACCTAGGATCTAGAAAGGGCTTCTGGGGAAGGAGCATTGGGGTAGGCAAATGCCTTGAAATTGTACATTTTCATGTATATGAATAGAAGTGTGTGTGTGTGTGTGTGTGTGTGTGTGTGTGTGTGTTTAAGGAAAGGGAGGCCTCACGGTTTTCATCAGGTTCTCAAGGGATCTGCAACCACAAAATATTGAAAACATGGCTTGGTTCCATTTCCAGGGCACAGAGGTGAGAGAGAACGAATTTTCCTTGAAAATGGATTCTTGGTGAAGAGTAGCGCAGGCACAACTTACTTCGAACTTCACAGATCTGCCTGAGTTTTCCTGTGTGATCTATAGTGAAAATCGGACCCACTCGCCGCCCTTCAGTTCTGTGTGTCTTGCGTGTGACCAGCAGCACTTCGGGTCTGACGTGACCGGGGACAGGTGTGTAAGGTATGGTGACTGTGGAACACAGAGTAGACACTCTCGATGCACCAACTTCCAGCTGGTTCTTCGGGGAAAGAGTTCTTGGTCTCACACTTGACTGCGAGAGCCACTGAAAGTGCAGTGCCCCTGAACTTCCAGTGTGGTCAATAAGAAGTCAAAGAAAGTGGGACAGATGGTGACAGTCATGGTAGAGGGTAGCTGGTGACTCGGAACAGTCTCCTCAGGTTCCTGAGGATTATTCAATTAGCCTCACATTTTATGGTGTGGTTCACCTGGTCACACAAGACAAAATTACATTCTGCTGTCTGATAAGACCAGACTATTTTGGTCATCATTTAAGTGTTAGGAGAATGGTACGTAAGTGAGATTTAATGCAATGTAAGAAAAGTATTTAGTGGTGAGAGAATAAATAGGAGAGTTAAGAGAAAAAGTGTGCGTTTCAAAAGAAAAAACATTCAAATGCAAGGAAAAGAAAGACTGGTGGCCAGTGAAGAAAATCATAGTTCTAATTACTATTTGGATATTAATAGTTTAAAAAGTTGTAAGTACCTGATACCCATATTCTATCGTTGGTAGAGAACACTATTAAATATTTAAGGAAAATAATTTCCTTCTGAAAAGTTATGTTGTTGGTCTGGGGGTGGTAGGGAGATGGAGAAAGGAATGAATCAGACATGGTACCACAGTTCTTCCTACTGTAAGTAAAGAACCAAGGTGGTTCCACACATGTAACTAAAGTCTCAAGGAGCTGCACTGAACGTGTCAGTGAGCACTGTGCAGCCTTGCGGGTGGGGGTGGGGGTGGGGTGGGGGTGGGGCTGTGGGAGGCAGCAGGGCTGGATGCAGGGAGATGGTCCCAAGCAGAAGGAGAGTAAACCAGGAGGGACCAGGATGTGCCATTAAAAATCCTAGAAAATGAAAGACAAAATGGAGACCAGGAGACCATGTATGGGGCACCTTTTGTGGCCACTCGGGGGGCAGGCAACACAGAGAAGGAAGCTGGATTTAGAAGTGGATCTTGATCGCAAACTGGAAAGAATCCCCAGGATTAAGCTGTATGAAGACATTCAGCACATGGGAGAGACTAAACGGTACTTTTGGACCCTGGCTAAGGCAACACGACAATGTCAAACTGTCGCGTTAGCCCTTAGTTATTATGATTTGTTACCAAATCCTCTGAATGCTCAAAGTCGTACAAACCCATTGTAAAGTATGTTATAGTGCTTCCAAAACTATATGTAATTATGTAATCTCTGGATACGGGCTAAAGCACTATAGCACAGACGTCTACAAGGCTCTTTTCCAATCCCATTACTTTTCCCAGAGGTAACTAGTGTTAACAGTTCACTATGCAACACACACACACACACACACACACACACACACACGCACACTGTTTTTTTCATATATATGTGTGTATTCTGTGATTTAGTAAACAATATATCATAGTCTTCTCACCATTTAAATTCATATAGATGTGTCTCATTCTATTAATGGTTGCATATTATTTTAAAGTATAAATATTATAATTTATTTAACCACGTCCCCTCCCGCATCCCATCTTTAGCAGAAATCTCTCAGATGCCCTTTCATTCACTTATTCATTCACTCCCTGGATTCGGAACATGCACCAGCAGCATATCCCCATTTAAAACACATGTTTACTACAAATATGTAAAATACATACTTTTTTATGCTCAAGGCTTAAAAACAAGTGGAGGAGATAAGATCTAGTTGTATTCATGTTGTGAAATACAAGACAGTTTAAAGCCCCCCTCAATCCTTTCTGAGTGTTTGCAGGAAAGGAGTAAATAAACAAATAAATACCAGTTGGCAGCCCTGGATGGAGGCTGCCTGGGGAGCACAGACGAAGAGCCACAGGGGTTCAGGAGAGTGAGACGGATTCCAGCAGGGTGCTGCTGCGCCCTCCCCGCCGAGCCCGCTACCAGACCCCTCTCCCTGCAGCAGCGCTTTGATCAGGCCGGTGCTCCTCTCCCGGCCTCGCTGACCCTCTGGGCCTGGCCTCCCCATCTGCTAGACACCGCTTCATTCCTGTGACTGTCCCATTAGAATGGAGGTCATTGTGACCGGGTTGAAAGTGCCAGGAGCTGTTACGAGAGCTGGGTGTGAAACCTGCCTCTGTCACTTTGTAGCTAGATGACCTTGCGTGATCCATGCAATCTCCTCAGGTGAGGCGTCTTTGTCAGCTGTTGTCCATCGCATGGGTTTGTACCGTGAAGTAAACGAGATCGTGCGGGTGAGAGTTCTTTGTTAACTCTAACGTGTTTTGTGACTACAAGATATATATGAATATATGATACTCGCATTTATTAAGGCCCTCAGTGTTCTGTATTTATAAAGATGGCTAGTGCTTTCCTGTATGATATGTCTATAAATAATTGTACGTGTATGTGATATAACTGGGAAGTACACACACGCACACACGCACTGTGGAAACTGGAGTGTGTTTGGGGCTCTGAAGGATTATTAAGATTTTGAGAGAAAAACAAGGGAATGGCATGTGAATATGTAAAGAGGGCAGGAGGCCCACAGCTTGTTCGGGGAACAGAAAAGCAGTTATCTGATTGGCTCCAGTGTGGGGTTTACCCAGAGGCGGAGCAGGAGCGCAGACTGGAAAGCGCTGGAATCAGTTCTCATGGAGGCTCCCAAGGGCTGGGCCAGGAGGGCTGTGCCGAGCTCGGCAGGCAGCAAGGGCCCAGGAAGGTTTTTGGTCAAAGAAGCGGTGTGATCAGAGATGGGTCAATTCCCAGTGTCCTACGGGCTGGATGGACTAGAAGGATGGCTAGAGGGTTAGGGGGATTCCTGGGAGGCTGCTGTTAGACCAGGCCACGCGAGGGGAGTTGCTAAGCTCGCATTCCGGCGGAGGAAATGGAAAGGGAGACAGGTAAGTTAGTGATGTGAAATCGTTGGCTGGATGCTCCTTGGTCACTGACTGAACTCTGAGGAGGAGGAAGAGAGATGGATGAAGGAAGTTTTGAGCTCGATAGTGATCTGGGGTTGGGGGAGCGAGCTCACTGAGGACCAGAGAAAATGGCAGTTGAGGGGAAGTGTATTTATCTGCCTGGAATATGGTGGCAATGGAAGAGATCACAGAGAATGTAGCCAGCAGTGATAACCGAACTAGCCAGGGGCTGGGCAATGCCCCCCGTTTCTCATGCATCTCACTGGTTCAGAAGCTGGGTTGCATACGTTTGCATTCTCTGTAAACACAATGTGCACCCAGAAAATTAATAGTGAAAACTAGACTTGGGGAGAATCTTAAATCTGAAAGGAACAAAGAGTTTTCAAGAACCCACTTATTAGAAACAATTGACTTGCTGATTATAATTTATTCTCAACTGTCTCTTCTATTCATGAAAGAGTTTCCTTCAAAGGATTTGGCTTAGAAACTTTATTAGTCATGTTTCAATGACCATATATCCTTAAAAGGAATCCAGATGCATTTTTTTTTTTTTTACAAATAGTCTTCAATTCAGACATTTTACCAGTTGAAACTCACTTTGATTTCCAATATGTTTGAATAAATACTGCAAAGCTAATCTGTTTCCTGAGGATTTGAGAAATAACTTGGAAAGCAGTTGTAAAGCACTATTCTCTGAAAAAAACCCAATACTGTACAGCCAGATGTCCCCCAAAGCACTATAACTGAGACAAAAACCCTTCATTTGCATTATTCACCAAAGAAAACAGGAATGCCTCCCCACTGTCAAAACCAATAGAAATATTTTTTTATTTTATGTGGGTTTGCTACATTTCTTCTTATGATCTACTATTACCTACACTGTAAGCAGCAACAAAATATAGTTTACCGTAAAAATAAGAGTCATTTCAGTACGAATGAGAACTTGTAATGAAAATAGATTCTCACACTGGGACAGAACTAGCATAGGGGAAAATCAATGGTACAAATCCCAGACTTTAAAAATATACAACTTTAAATCGTCTCATTCATTACAAATATCAACAGTGTTCAAGAAAAGTATTTTAAAGACTGACTAGATTTTTTTTATGGCTTTTATAATCAAAATTATATAATGAACCTTCTTGAAAAGTCACCACCATGAATAGAAATAATAGTTTAAGATCTTAATACAGTGTCCAGTGGGGGGTGGTTACTGGATTTAAAAGCAGCAAACACGTCTGTTGAGGGTACTGAAAGGAAACAATTCTTCAACATATGTAATGGAGTGTCAAGAAATTGATAGTCTTCTTGACCAGTTCATTCCTAGCAGCCACTGAGACTAATGTCATTTTTTTTGTTGTTGTTAAGGAAAAGAAAAAAGTGTTCTCTGTAGAAGCCTAGTGAGGTCTGCTGAGGATATAGAAACATAGCAATGAATGTGTGGCGAGTGGGTAAGAGCCACAGCGGTCTCTATCTTTACTCCATATGGTCTGAAGTGAGTCTGATGGGATTTCAGATTGTGGCCTGAGATAGCCGAGGATCATGCTAAGCTCCTGAATGAGAACTCCAAACTTCTGAATCAAGACCTCAAATTCAGGCCAAGTTCACCGAGAGGTTTGCTGAGGCTCACAAAACTCTGAGTGAACCTGTCTTAAACCCTCAACTAGATAGGGGTGAATTTCAAATGCGCCCAAGACGAATTAGGGTTTCAGGTGGAAATCAAGTGAAACTCAGTTTCAACTGTGTTGCGGTGTAAACCTAACTTTGGGTGAGAATCCATATGAGCCAATAATGGGTGCCCCCTCCCAACCACCCAACCACAAATGAAAACACAAAAACTGCAGCCACTCAAGTCACTGAAGTTTTTGTAATAGGTTTTGTCTTTTACAAAAGTACAAACCAGCAGCCACATCACTTCAGTGGGATGGAGGCTCCGGTGTTTCTGAATCAAAGGATGAAGAATCAGCGCTCTAAACACGGTGCATCTCTGCCATAGTACTTCATCTTATCCTAAGATAATTCTTTTGTTCAACACACTTTGAACAAAAGCAAAGAACGTTGGGTAAACATTCTTCCTCTGGCTGGACGGGCACATAGTCTCCCATTTCATGGACAGAGAAATCAAGAGAGCCAAACATCTGGGTTACTGATTTTAAGGCCCAGGGTCACATCCTCACACAGGTCATTTGAGCACAGAAAGTGAGGAAGAGCCACCTGGTCCTTGGTCCTTCCCATACCTGTCCTGCCTCTTTAAAAGATGAGGTGACTGTGGTTGTATAACCTACAACACTGTTGAGTCCACCAGGGAAGGGCTGAGTTTGGAGAGGTAACTGGGGAACTGGTTATTGGAAACAGAATTTTCCCTGGGGAGGCAAGAGAAGTCTGTGTCCTGGCACAGAAGAGGGAGGCCGGTGGAGAAGGGGGACAGCACCCTGGGGCAAGGGAACTTCATTAACCGGAAGTGCAAAAACATCATTAACAGCACCCAGGACTTGGGCTCAGAATGGCTCACTGAACGAACATCAGTCACGAGGTGTATGCATGGTGAGTGTGTGTGTGTGTGCTAGGAAAGTTGAAGAGAGGAAAGCAATCAAGTTGCTGTGACAGATAAGTAAAGAATAAACTATAGCAGTTAAACAATTGTCCTAGGACAATTCAGGTGTTACTAGAGATTTGGCAGTGAGCTGGAAGAAGCTGGGGTTCCAACAAAGACACAAGAGTTGGTCCATCCAGTCAACCAGAAACTTTTAGTTTGTTGCCATTATGATTCATTTTCCTTTGCTTTTTACCCCCTTGGGCTAAGTGCCCAGGCCAACACTTTTACAATATGTACCCTCTCCTCCATCGGTCCACTAGTGCTTCCTTCTCTAAGTCAGGGTTTGTGAGAATTTGAACAAGGACAGGGCTAGGGATTAGCCTGTATCATTTAAGAATCACTGTAATAAGACAGTAGGGAAAATGCTTAAATGTGAGGGAAATTTTAAGTATTCCAGAAATACAGACAAATAGCTGATAATTTCATTAAATGTTTTCCTATCTATTTGCAGTTGTTCTGTGGGTCTTTTTGTGTTTTTTTTTTGTTTGTTTGTTTGTTTTGAGTTTGTTAATTTATTTTTGTTATAGATGTTTCTCCTCCCCCCACCAGACACCCTCCTCCCTATCCCACCCCCGACCAAGCATTGTTGTCTATGTCCATTGGCTACGCATACATGCATATAAGTTCTTTGGTTTATCTCATCCCTACCCCATCCCTCTCCTTTGAGGTTTGTCAGTCTGAACCACACTCTTTTCTATGTCTCTGGGTCTGTTTTATTCATGAGCTTTTTTTTGTTCATTATATTCCACAAATAAGTGAGATCATGTGGTATTTGTCTTTATCTGAATGGCTCATTTCACTTAGCATAATACTCTCCAGGTCCCTCCATGTCGTCTCAAAGGGTAAGAGATATTTTTTTCTTACAGCTGCATAGTATTCCATTGTATATATGTACCACAGCTTTTTTATCCACTCATCTATTGATGGACACTTGGGCTGTTTCCAGATCTTAGCAATTGTAAATAGTGCTGCTATGAACATAGGGGTACATATATTCTTTCTGATTGGTGTTTCAGGCTTTTTAGGATATAGTCCTAGAAGTGGGATCACTGGGTCAAATGGCAATTCAATTTTTAACTTTTTGAGGTAACACCATATTGTCTTCCACAGTGGCTGCACCAGTCTGCATTCCCACCAGCAGTGTACTAGAGTCCCCTTTTCTCCACACCCTCGCCAGCACTTGTTTGATGATTTATTGATGGCGGCCATTCTGGCAGGTATGAAGTGATATCTCATAGTTGTTTTAATTTGTATCTCTCTGATGATTAGTGATGTTGAGCATTTTTTCATATGTCTCTTGGCCATTTGTATGTTTGTTTTTTAAAAATTAATCAGAAAAATAAAAAGCTAGACTGAAAACCACCACCAACAATAAGATAATAAACCATAAAACACTGCCATACTGCTGTTTATTGACTTGGAGTTTTTATTCCACACTCCTGTATGAGCAGTCAAGGAATCAATGCCTCCAATGTAACCTCAATGAAATCAACATACAATTTGGCTTCACTTCAATGTAAGGATGGAGACAGGTGCCCACGTGTCCATTCTGTGGCTCAGATTCTCCCTAGGCTTAGCGGAAGACTCCTCATGCTGTCTGATGTGTTCAATCTTTAGAGTGGGGAGAAAAACAAAGAAACTTGATTCTTTATAAGGTGGATCTATTTCTGTAAGAATTAATTATAAGCTGAAAAATCTTTGAAATGAAGTGAAAAGTAGATGCTGATGTAAATCTGGGCTCTCATTACTTGAGACAGCTCCTGAAGACCTTAGCAGTTCCTTTAAGGCATGGGAGTCAGCCCACAAACCTTGTCTGAGTCCTTTGCGGAACACGTTGACAGGTACTATGAGAGAACATCAAAACTCAGACTTGGAGTAAATCATGATCAGAAGACGTTTCCCCACCCCTAACCCCTAACTCTGTGCCCTACCCCCACTTTCCGCTGGATGCAATAGAAACTGAATACAGACTGTATATCATCAGTTTTAGGGTGCACTCCTCTCCTGCTCAGTTTTACTTACCTTTTAACATCTTTCAAATCTTACTATTAATGGCATCTTACAATCATTGCTGGTCAGGTGGAAGTCCTAACGTAATTGTCACTGTTTCTGCTCCCACAACCTTGAATTTGGTTGACATTCTGGAAGCATGACTGGATAACTGCAACCCTTTAATATTTTAGTCAACAAACTGTTAAAATATCATTTGAGGAAGAAAGGTGAATTCTGGCTGTTGCCTGAAAACCTTCCTTTGATCTGGTGAGATCAAGCAATAACCAGCATTTGCAGCAATAGCCGCCTGGGACTTGAAAGAAAACCCAGAGATGATAGTGGAATGCTCCCGCTCTACAAAACAACGTTTTCCATAGAACAGAGAATAATATGGTGAGTGGAGAAAAACTCTGAATCAAAAAAGGACTAAGAAAAGCTAACTCAATGAAGCAGCTTTAGGAACGCCTTAAGCTAGTTATTTTGCTTATATTTTCCTTTTTATGTATGTATGTATGCAAGAGAGAGCAATATATGATAAAGAAAAATCTATGTCTAAATAAGTTTAGATGAACTCTTTTAACAAGAACAAAATTAAAATTTTAAGTTAAAATAAAAGCTCTGTGTCATTTTAATTGGCAGTACTTTTCTTCCTTAATTATATCTGACATGTTGGTTAGTCTTCTAATATGTTACCTTGGATTTGATGAAGTATAAACACATTTCTATTCTTTGTGGAGGGAAAGGAAAAAAGGGAGAGATTGGATAAAGAGGGAGAGCTTGGGAAAGGAGAGATTTCTCTGTGATGTTCGTATGAGGCCTTTTCTCTTGCTTCCCACTATTTAGAAACCCAAAGCTGACCCTGGCCACCAGTTGTATCTAAAGAGAGCAGAATAACACATTACGTGGTAATAATAATGAAAACAAGTGTTCCAACACTTTCAAAGTAAGAAAATATAAGTAGGAGGCAAACAAGTGTTATTTATTTTATGACCTTTCAGTTGACCATCAACACTTGGTGCTCCTGCAATGTGTTTCTTGGCAACCTGCAAGTATAGGCTGAGGGACCTTTGATCCTGGGAGGCTGGTGGTTTGTTTTGACTTCCACTTTCCATCTTTACAAAAACTGAAGTCAACCAGTGCCTCTTTTGAGGGCTGAGTCAAGCCATTGACTGTTGAGAAATAACTGTAGTCCTTTACTTCCACCACTAGACAGTGTCCTCTCTCTATGTTCAATGCACTGACAATGCTGTTCTTCCTTCGCCCTGAGAAACTGGCTCTCCAGTAGAAGAGGGAGCCCTATAAAGCTCTGTAGGCACTAAATGCATATTGACTAGACGATATTTATTTCAGATCCTATCTGGGATATTCTCAGTGTCTTAAGTTCTTTCTTCCCTAGATTTGCTCCAAGAGTAAAAGAAGAAAGATTCCCAGGAGGAACATTGCATTCTTATGGCTCATTATTTTTTCCTCGGGAAACAAATGATCTAAATTGCAGATGAATTCACTGACTTTTCAAACTGTAGGCACTAGCTCCCCCACTCACACCACAGGAATCCAAAACCAGAACCATCTTGTTTTCTGGAAAGTTGGAGAAACAGAAAGAGCTGTGGAGATATTTGTAGATATATTTTAAGCAAACAACTGACCTATATGTATTAATAGAAGTAGGAGTAATGGAAAGAACAAGGCTTGGAAGTCATACCTGAGATAAGTACCAAAATTGTGTGGTTTGGGGGCAGATTACCAAACCCCTCTAGGCCCCAGTTTTCTGTTCTATAACTTGGGAAGATTACAGGAGCTACATCAATCAATAACTGTGGTAGAAGCTCAGTAAATATTTATTTCTATGAGAAAGAGGGACTATTGGTAGGATTAATTTTATAAATCACCTCTCCTTAGAACGTTTGCTGTTATAAATAATGCTCCAGTGAACACTTTTGTGTATAAATCTTTGTTTAATTCTCTAATTTTTTTCTTAAACTATGTTTCTATCAGTAAAATCATCAACAAGGGTATAAACTTTTTGAAAAACAGATTTGAATACATAAAAGCCTTTTCAGAAAAGTTGTATCTTTCACTGAGTAAGAGAATGTCTTTTTCATCTATACTTCATGGGCATTACATTTAATTTTTCTTGTTTAATAGTAAGTATCCTTTGTCTTATTTTTGCTTTAATTAGCCATTTTTGATTACTTGTAAAATTGAACTTTGTTATTAACCAATCATTTGTATTAATCACGCTTCATGAAAGATTGATTCATGATTATTGGTTTCTCATATATTACATTTTTATACATACTAGAGTCCGATTTTGAGTCAACTATGTCTTCTATTGCTGTCTTTTCAATATCACATTGTTTTAATTATCATAGCTTTGCTCCACATTTGAATGTTTTGAAAAGCCTTAAGATCACGAGCTCAAAAATAGCAAGTCATCATAGGATGCTGGCAAAAAGGCAGCAAGAGAAAAAAAATTAATGAGACCTAGACAGAGATAAAATGTTAGGAAGCCTCAACAAACCTCCCCATGGCTTGCATAAGTCTAGAAGTAAGATTTGGAAAGCTCTTTAAATCCACTATGGATCATGATGGAGATAGAAGGACAGGGACATGGACAGCTTTTTCTGTGTTCCCTGATCAGCCCCAATGACTAGATACCAGGTGATGAATGGACCCCACTGTGTATGCATTCAGTTTTCCAAAGTGATGACTTTACTCATCTACAAATGTGATCATGTCACTTTTTTGTTCGGAACTTTTCAATCACCTGCCATCACACGAAGAGTAAAATATAAACCCAGCTTACAAGGCACTGAATGAACTGGTCCCTGCTGGTCTGCCCAGCCCCACCTCCCTCCAAGCCCTCCCCCTTTCTGTGATGGCAGGAGAGGATCTGGATTTCCATGGGTAACCATACCCGCTCCTGCTCAGTGCTTCTGGAGCTCCGGCCGCAGCAGCATCCTCCACTCCCTTCTGTGCTCCTGATTTCTTCATCTGACAAACCCCACAGTCCCTTCAGTTTCAGTTGAAATAGAATGTCCTTAATCAAGTCTTCCCAGCCTCCCTCAGATGCTCTCTTTTGTGCTTTCCACATCCTTCCATCATAGCAACTACTTTATTTCAAGTACATGTGCTCCTTGGAGACCACGGCCATGTGGTTTCATCTTTGAATCCCTGGTATCTAGCATAGTTCCTGGCAGAGTAAGTGATTAAAAAGTTCTCAAATAAACAATGAGACAAGAATTAGGTCTTGGATGCAATGTAACAGACACAGCCACTTTTTTCCCTCCTGAGGAATACTCCAGAGTGAGAAAGCAAACACAACTCTATATTTTTCAATATAGAGTTTTTAGTTAGTTTGTTAGTTTGCTTTGCTGTTACCAGAAGGGCATACTTGGAGATTTTTCTCCATCAATCTTACTGAGGGACATGGAATGATCAATGATCACAAAGCTCTTTCTGTAGAGAGAAAGCATGTGGCTGGGATCCACGAGGCTTCTCCGCAGAAGACTAGAGATGTCTCCGTAAAAGCACAACAATCGTGCAAAGAAGAGAACTCTCACAAATCCATCCACCCACTCATCAAAAACGCAAGTAGGATAAAAACTATCAGCACCTTCTAACCACAAAACTATATTATAAACGTCCAGCTGCTGAGCATCACTTCAGATAATGCCCTTATTTCTGGCTTTTCTGAAGCGTTTACACACATCTTAATTTTGGTGCTAAAAAATAAGGCACATCTTAAGTCTATAGCGGAACCAAAACCCCTACTGGCCTCCAAGTCCAGTGCTTCTGGGGACAACCCCTGGGAAGTGGGCTAGACAGGAAGCAGAGCTACCTCTCACTTCCACAAGCTGTAACAGCCTTCCAGATCGAGTCTGTGGTCAATGACTGGCCAGAGCTGGCCAGCCTCCAGCAGGCTTGTTTAGACTACTTCATGAGTTGACACAAGCAACGACTCTTTCCAGTGCTATTAGTGTCTGAACATTAACAAGCAGCAGTGTTCAGTGAGACTATTAAAGAGAAAAAGGCATTTTAATCTTTGTTTTGGAAGTGAGCCCTCCAAACAAACCTGTGGTAAGGGAGCCCTTATGAGCAAGTGGCTGCGTCATCCCAGCTCTGCTCTGCTCCTGGTCAGAATAACTGGATGGGGATGAGGGGAGGGGCCACCAGCCCACCACCCTTACAGAGAGAAAATGCTAAATACACTATGTAATGAATTTTCAGCACTCTGTCAGCAATACTATACTTTTAAATTCCAAGCAAATGGTTCACAAAGGAGTCCCTTACCTTTCCTAACTGCAAGATAAACAAACCTCCAGGAGACAGGGTTTCTCACCTTACAAGGGAACCCATGCAATTTAGAGACTGCTAGGATGGTATTTAGAATTATGGTTCTGGGAACTGCTGTGGTTCCCAGGTGTGTCACCCTGTCAGTGACAGTCTCAACTAAAAGTGCGGAGATGGTGGCAAGAATGTGACACATGAGGCGACATCTGTCCCCAAGAGTGAGCATTTCAAGCCAAAACAAAAGCAAATGGTTCACACACGAAGGAGAAATGTGTGCTGATCTTGATTTCTCTTTTCCTGTTCTTTTGTCAACAAACATAAAAGCAGAGAATCATAAAACTTCGAGTTTGAAGGAAACTTAGAGGTCTTCTGATCTAAGACCAGTGTGTTTTGCATATTATAAAGCTAAAGAGGTCAGATCATGGGGGCCCCAACCATGTTTTCCATCATGCAGTAACAACCGTTCAATTTCCCCCTTGGAGATTCATAAAACTAGAATGAGTTGACGCTCTTGGCATCCATGAGTATGGATCAAAAACGGTCGGTAGCATCTGTGACATGCTGAGTGTATAGAGTATGCATCAGTGTTTATTTTTCATCATTCTTATGCAGAGTTTGCAAACAGCAGGAAATTATTGACTGTTCCACAAAATCTTTTTTCTTCCAGCCATTCAGTTAACTGAGTTCATCATCAATTTGATTTATGTAGTGGGAGCTGAAATGAAAAAACAACGAGTTTTAACTATAGACTATCACCCATATTTAATAACAGTGTTTTAAAATGGGAGTGAGTGAGAAATAAATTAAACCATCACACAATATTCGAGTTGAAGAACAGGAGAAATCAGACCTATCTATCTTTCCAAACTCCCCTGCCATCACAGTGGAAAATATATAAAACTGGATTGTGAGAGCCCACTCAAATAGTAATTTTATTGAAATTTCTGATCTTGGAGACCAGAAAGAAGGAATGCATCTTCAATTGTATTAGTGATTACAACCAATGACTGCACGCCTGCTGCAAACATTTCTATTTTGACAACATTCGGAATGATAGAAGCGATACCTGGTGCCTGGTTTTCAGTTTTCAAGATGAGGAAGTATGGATGCTGATGGTGACCTGAAGCTGTCATGGAAAGTAGCCCCAGCTCCCTTGGCATTCATTTACCTGTTTCTTTCATGCATTCCTATCTAAGTGGGTGATCTCAATCATTGGTGTAATTGTCTCTGTCTTATTCCTAATTTGGAAGTAGAACTATCAACCATCAGCCTCCTATTTAAGTCATGTTTTTATCACTGTAATAGGCTGAATAAGACCCCCACCCTCCACCCCCTCCCACCACCCAAAAAAACAAGCACTGATGCCCTGATTCCTAGAAACTGTGAAAGTTACCTTGTATGATAGAAGGGAGCTTGTAGATATGAGTTAAGTTTCTTGGAATGGGGAGGTTATCCTGGATGATGCGGGTGGGCTCTAAATGCAATCACAAGTATACTTATAAGCGGGAAACTTGACTGGAGAGACAGAAGGAAAAGGCGGTGTGAACTCTGAAACAAGAGGCTACACTGTTGGCTTTGACCATGGGAAGGGGTCATGCAGTCCTGCTGGCTGACACTGTGGTTTTAACCCAGTAAAACCTGTTTGGACTTCTGGCCTCCAGAACTGTAAGAGAATAATAAATACATTTCAACTGTTTTAAGTCACCAAGTGTGTGGTAATTTGTTACAGCAAAGGCAGGAAACTAATACAATCACCTTTGCTTTAACTGGCTTTGTAAAACTGACTTTTTTTCTTAGATGCACATCTGATATGTTTGGGAAGCCTGGGCTGCATAAGAAGTTGTGTCATAATGCAGCTCATTGAATCGAGACATTCTCTCCCTTGAAATCAGCCATATTTGGAAAGATACTTTTGATCAATTATTTTTTTTTTGGATTGTTACCTGTAGTTTGTATAACACAAATCAAATAGTATCTATTTCTAAAATCAGTATATTTTTGACATAATTTATAACCCTTTATTTTTTATCACCAATATTTACATTTTTTCAGTTTGGGCTCATTGCTCTTTTTAGAAGTTGTTCTTTCCAAAATAGGGGATTTATTTCCCCCTTTTGAGAAATAGAATGAAGTGATGGTGACAGTCTAGATTGAAATATTTATCCTTTAAACTATTTGTTAAAATCTCTGAGAAAACATCTAAAATTGCATAGGACCAGTAAGTACGACTGGTAAGATTCCAGAGAGAATTGTAGAAGGATGATACCAAGGATCTATACACTTCATTACCAAGCCCGTTGGGGTATGGACCCTCTCCGTCCTGGCATACAAATATGTAGCAAAGACAACTTTATGAAAATACTTTCTCCTCTCAGCCATCCTCATCCACTTCCCAAATTGGGAAACACAGAAACAGAGAAAGTTGGAGGTGACAGAGGACATCCTACCCACCCGCTAATTTTAGGGAAAAGGAATCTGATGTTCCAGATGGGCAATATGCCTGTTGTCTGGTCTTAGGAGCAGAAGAGGGACCAAAACCCATGTCTCCTGACTCCCATCCCAGCCCCGTTCCCACTTGTCAATGGGCACTTTTTCCCGCCCTAATCTTTGGCAGAACTTAGTTAACTTCAGAAAGTACTTAGATTGTAAATACCTTTTAGAATCACCAGCTTTTAACAGAGAAACTAAAGATAATCTACTGAAGTCTCCCGGTTTCCAGGTAAGAACATTGAGCCAGGGAAATTGCTCAATTTCACCTGGGTAATCAAAGGTAGAAGTAAGCACAGGTCACAGGTCTTCCATTTTCCTACAAGTGATAACCTCTCAGGAGCATTTATTTTACTCATTCCACTTCTTTCCTATCGTCTGAGGCAAACTTCAATGCCCAATACCAAGCATCTCATCCTACAATTTTCTGTTAGGTTTCCCCAGCCACCTGTCAGGGAAGCCTGACCCCCTGACCCTTGTCCTGTCTAGAGTAAGTCAGTCAGTAGAGTAGACAGAGTTCATTATTTCAGAAGTATCTTCCCTCTGAGTAGAAATAAGATCTTGGTACATTCGCGGGTTCGATTCCCAGTCAGAGAACATACCTAGGTTTTGGGTTTGATTCCCGGTCCCCAGTCGGGGTATGTATGAGAGGCAACTAACTGATTGATGTATCTCTTTCACATCAATGTTTCTCTCTTTCTCTCTCCCTTCCTCCCTCTCTAAAATAAAAAAAAAAAATAGTTGCAGAATTTATAGAACTTGAAATTTCATATGTAGAGAGTATTATCTCTTTTCCTTCATTATTAAATTTACAGTTATTCTCTTAGCCTTGCTTACCCAACCTGCCTTGCCACTAATTCATCCTCACAGTTACTTCCCAAATAATCCTTCAACTGTGTGTGCTGGCAAAGCTCAAGGAGTCAACTCTTAGGAGTGCAAGTGAGTGTGTAGATATTCTCCTGATCCTTCCATAGGAGTTTATGACAACAAACATATGCGATTCCAAGGCCTCCGAGACGGCAAATGAAAGAACGACATACCTTTCTTCATATGGTTTGCTGCAAAATGCTATGTCACCAGTCGATGTTGACAGTAGACATCCATTAAGCACCTACTTTGTAGCAGACTCTGTGCTTAGCACTGAAGTTGAGAAGATGAAGATCCCCTGTCTTCAAGGAGCCCACAGAATTTAATCAGTACCTGCAAGATAGTATTATTTCCCCTTATTACTAAAATTCAGGTGCTCCCAGCTGGTGTGGTTCAGTGGTTGAGCATCAACCCATGCACCAAGAAGTCTCCGGTTCGATTCCTGGTCGGGGTATATGGGTCCGATCCCCAGTGGGGGGCATGTAGGAGGCGGCCAATCGATGTTCCCTCTCATCAATGTTTCTATCTCTCCCTCTCCCTTCCTCTCTCTCTAAAATCAATAAAGAAAAAAAATGTTAAATAAGTAAATAAAAAATTCAGGTGGATGATAAATTAGAAGATCACATGAATGTGTGCAACCATATACTTGCTAGATTGTGATAAGACCCCCACTGTCAAGCTCCAAATGTTAGCAGACGGTTACGAATCCTATTGTCATATCATTTGTCATTTCTTGTTTTGGTGCAAAGTGCTGCTCACAACCAACTACTATATGGGCTTTCTGCCATGTTCATTGTGTTTAGTTGTATAAATGAACACAAAATCGGTCAGGGTAGGGGAGGGGTGGGCTGGGGCAAGTATGGGTTTTAGGAGGCAGAGTTTCTATGTTACAGTCCCAGCTCTGCTGCTTGCTAGCTGTACAACCTTATTATACACATTTTTCAATGTTTCACTGTCTTCAACTGTGAAATTGGAGATAACATCTCCTGATAGTGCTTTTTTAAAAAGGATCAAATGGGCCCTGGCTGGTTTGGCTCAGGGGTTAGAGCATCGGCCTGAACACCAAGGAGTCCTGGGGTTCGATTCTGGTCAAGAGCACATACCTCAGTTTCGGTTCAGCCCTGGCCCTGGTCGGGGTTGCATGGGAGGCAGCCAGTCAATGTGTCTCTCTCACATCAATGTTTTTCTCTCTCTCTCTCTCCCTCCCTCACACTCTGTCTGAAGATAAATGGAAAAATATCCTAGGGTGAGGATTAAAAAAAAAAACAGGATCAAATGGGATAACACATAAGGAATATCTCGAACAAAACCTGGCACCATTGCCCTAGGTGGAGAGACAGGACACAATAGTGGCTTGTCGAGACTGTCACCACCATGAGCTAGGATTCTTTAAGCAGGGCGGACGTCTCACTGGCAGGCACTGGGTCTGCTCCATTTGTTGTTTATGGCTGGTTGTGCTTGTACGACGCTGGCTGCTATTCTGAGTTCCACTTTTGCCTTGCAGGAAGCTCTTCCCAAGATAAAACTACTTGTTAATGTGTTGGTTTTAGAGCAGTTGAAACTACTCTATCAAATCCAAGGCTCCCTTTTTATAACAATCCCCTTTATTATTCTAAAATACAAGTCATAAGTAATACAACCTACTTGCCTACCATACAACATCTGTTACATACAGAGGAGAACCAAGGGAAAGTAATTTCCGATAAAAAGCATATAGCTCAATATGTAAATGCATGGGCATCAATACACTAAAAGACTTAATAAAATGGTTATATGTTTACACTGATTTATAATTAATAAGGTTGGTATTAAGAAGGTCAGAAGCCATTCTTTACAAGAAGAATGAAAAAAATAACAGAGGAAAAGTATAAATGGATACAAGAATAAAAACTAGTGTTAGGATAAGTAATAACAGGCTATGTATATGGGCATGTCATAATAAAAAGAGAGAACTAATCCTAATATAAGTAGGAGAAAAATCTCAAGAAGAAATACAGAACCAAAGTGTAAAAAATGAACTTCAATTTTTTTTACAAATGAGCTGGACTCTGTTTATAGACTCTGTTTATAAGTGCAATACCCAAATAATTCCCAATGTTATGACATGGATTAAGATAATGACAAAATAGCACAGAAAATGCTGTCGACCATCTTTCCAGACATGTGTTCAGTCTCTAGTATTTTAGAAGTCCTTGGAGGCTGTAGTTTTGATAGATGATGAAGAATAGAAAGCAGGTGAAGAAAAGGAACTGTAGTCCAAGAGGCTGCAGACAAGTTATGTGGTATACTTCTGGGGACAATATCAGAGTAAGACTTAAAAATAGCAAACAACCCGCAAAGTCACCAAATAATTTCAAAATGTAATTTTTACAACATAGCTTTATAATTATTTTGCCTCAGTCCAACTTGTGTTTTATGTGTCTCTGCTAATATAATATTTGATGTTAAATCCATTAAAAGACATGTCAGATTTCTTTTATTATGATTTTTTTTTTTTTTTTTAGATAGAGTGGAAGGGAGGGAGGGAAAGAGAGAGAGAGAAACATCGATGTGTCCACATTGATTGGTTGCCTCCCAGACGACCCCCCCAGCCAGGTTTGGGGGTCGAATCTGCAACCCAGGTACACGCCCTTGACCGGGAATCGAACCCCTGACCCTTGGGTCCACAGGCTGACGCTCTAACCACTGAGCCAAGCCGGCCAGCACTTATTATAATTTTTGGTGACATCTATAGACACAGACTAAAATAGTTTTGTCATATGGGCCACTGAAGATCATGAACATTATGACAATTGGTGATGTGAGCTCTCAAAATGGCAAACAACTCCTACCAGCATTCTAACACAGAGTCCGTTCTTCCTTTGCTTTACATGGTCAATGGCTTTCCTGGAAATTCAATGTATATTAAAATTCTTCAAAAGTACTTTGTGTCTATATATAAAGTAGCTTTAGGTTTCAGGCTCAGATAATTATAAACAAATTTCTAATGTATGTGACTATTTTCTGGGATATTTAAAAGTTGTACAAAACTCAGCTTTCTCATTGGGCAAACTGTCCCCTCACTGTTGGACATCTGGCATGCCTGCTCCATCAGCTGCTGGGAGTATCCCCCAATCACTAGGGAAACAAAAATATCCCCCATAGACTTCCGAAATGCCCTCCAGGGGGAGGTACCACCTCTGCTGAGAATCAATGATCCAGATCTATGAACCTGCAAGGGTTTGGATGGCTGCTCTCATCCAGCCTCTGAACACATGTTATTTTCCTTTGTTTCCATGTTGCATTATACAAGCAATCCTATGTGATGCTTGCATTTTTAATAATAAAAGAACTATTGAACCCTGGTCGGTTTGGCTCAGTGGTTGGAGCATCAGACCAAAGACCAAAGAGTCATGGGCTGTACCTTGGTTTCGGGTCGGTCCCAGCCCTTGGTCGGGTTTGTGCAGGAAGCACCCAGTCGGAGTGCCTCTCTCACATTGGTGTTTCTCTCTCTCTCTTTCTCCCTCCCACTCTATCTGAGGATAAATGGAAAGTAGCCTCGGGTGAGGATTTAAAAAAAAAAAAAAGAAGAACTATTGAATAACTAAACTATTTCTTAAGGTAACACTTGGCTAGGAGTCCAATTCTGTAAGACCCCATTGTTATGCTCTTTGCATAGCACGTAGGTTGCAGTCTAAGGAGAGAGATGCTCTACAAATGATCTCTGAGCTTGGACGTTACTGGGAGGGATGAGGTCTGTCCACCTCTTCACAGCCAGAACTTGCCCTTTTTGCCTCTCCATCAACCAGGACAAGGCCAGGACGCAGCTGCCGCCGCTGGGTGAATGCTGCACGAAGCACGCTGACTCACATTTGCAAAGCAGAGTAGGGGAAAGAGAGACACTCCCTCAGTAGGAAGGACGGTCATTTGTGGAAACTGATGTCTGAGGGGCATACCAAGTTCATTCATAATCCCGGGGTCTCTTAGCCCGGGGTGTGTGTGAGTCGGGTGGGAAAAGGGGCAGTTAAGAAGCATAGTTCAAGATGATGTTCCAAAGGCTGGGGTGAGCCGATTAACCAGGAGTCTTGGGGAAACACTTAGGCAAGAAGGAAAGCTGTTCTGTTGGTTCATATCTCCCACAGCCAGGCTGAGACCCAGGGGCAGACTACTGGAACTACTGCGAGGACCTTGGAGAACAGAGCGCAGCCCTGGCCCGTGTGGCTGGAGCGTCCTCCCACGCTGCAAACGGCGCCGTGGCCATCCCGGTCAGGGCACATACCCTGGTTGCAGGTTAGATCCCCTGTCAGGGCGCGTGGGGAGAGGCAACTGATCAATGTTTCTCTCTCTTTCTCTAAAATCAATGAAAACGTGTTTTTGAAAAAGAATGGAGTACAGCGCAGTGGCTCTGGTTCCAGCTGGGAATTTAGGATCATGTACCAGGTCCCAGGAGATCTGAGGAAGGAAACAGGGCAACAGGCTGGAGATTTCAGAACAGAGTCAAAGGAAAGGTCCTAGTGCGATCATCTGAATGGGTGGACTGAATGAGTTGTGCAAATGCGTTGTGCTAGGGGGCAGTTTGGACAACTAGGGGCCGTGGTCTCAAGCGTCAGGTATGACTGACAGCAGATGGGAGTTTGGGAGGAATGCAGTGGGACAGTCTACCCCGCGCCCTGGAGTGGGAGGAGGCGTGCTGAGTCCCAAAGAAAGAAAACTTGAGGCTGTTCCAGTTGCTCTGGGGTTGGTCTGGAGAGCGGGGTCAGGCTGGCCTCAGCTCTGAAGGCTGGATGAGGAAGGGAAACTAGCTAGATGGGTGGCAGACGTGAGGTGAGGTGGGCAGCATCGTTCTTTAAGTATAAAATTGAATTAGATGATGTATTTTGACCTATAATGTACCATGAGGTGCTTGAGTTATGGTTAGTTTTTGCTATATAAGTAAATCACAAGAACTTACTAAGAAAGGCTTAATTCTTAGTGCCTCAACCAGAGGATAAGCAGACCAAAATTTCCAGGTTTATTTTCAGTAACTGAAATGTTGGGGAAAGGTCTAAAGTATCCCAGATGGAATGTAACTTGAAGTGGGAAGCAGGAAGGAGGGAGAAGTGTGTGCCATTTCTCACCTTGACTTTACATCTGTTACTACTTTCTTATTTCCCTGAAATACTCGGCTTGTCTCCACAAAAAACAATCCCTTCTTCATACACACCAGCTCCTCCCACCTCCCCTCCCATAACAAAAAGAAGGCAGTAATATAAATGTGAGGCTCTTTTGTTTCTAAACCTATCAATAGGATTGATTTTATTTGAAAATCAGTTATCTTAAATTTCAATATTGTCATATCTTCAACAAAGTAATGACAACTTATGTAAAAACATAGATCTCATACCACTTAATGAAAGGAGTGTGATGACAGGACATTTCACTATAAACAAAAATCTCAGAGTAACATTTTTCATGTTATTGAAGTCTGAAAATTTTTTAGCCACACAGTTTTGTGTTATGGATTCTTGGTTCACGTCACTCCTGAGCGGGATCCAGTGGGAACCACAGATTGTCTATAAAAGCAGGCAGAAGCAGTTATTTCAACCTAATATTTTGTGTAGATTAAAACAAAGAATTAAAGATAATTGTTTAAAAAATAGAGAGCATTTAAATAAATCATAGATAGAGAACAGACAGACAGCTGTCAGAGGGGAGGGGGGTTATAAGACTGGGTGAAAAAAGTGAAGGGATTAAGAAAAGAAAACCTCATAGACACAGACAACAGTATGGTGATTGTCAGAGGGAAAGGGGGGTGGGGGGTAGAAGAGGGTAAAGGGGATAAATGGTGACGGAAGGAGACTTGACTTGGGGTGGTGAACACACAATACAATATACAGATGATGTATTATAGAATTATACACCTGAAATCTATATAATTTTATTACCCAATCTTACCCCAATATATTCAATAAAAAAGAAAAAAATAAAGTAGACAAAATTTAAGCCAAACTACCTGACTCAAGTTCTGGTAAGCCATGCTGGTTCAAGAAGACGATCATAACATGTTTGTTGGTCCATTTGTGGGTAGATTTAGAAGCAGCAAATTTAAAGTCTGGGCTGTTGACAAGGCAAAGATGAGATCTCTCACGGTCACGGTGATCACCTTCGTGGAGATCAAATAGCTGTGGACAAGGATCTGTGACAATATGCCGTGAACCCAATGAAACAGCTGCTAAGGGTATCACACCCTGATGATAACAGTGTTGCCTGCTACAAAAATCAGTTTTCGCTGTTTACCAAGTCCTCTTTTTCACACAGATTTATAGTTAGGTTAATCTATAAGAAAAGCCTTCCAACCTTAATAAGAAACATGGTTAGAAAGACAGTAACAGTGTTGGGCGGGGGAAGTGTTGGAGGGATTGAGCAAAAAAGGAAAAAAGAGAGAACTCGTGGACATGGACAACAGTATGGTGATGGGGGTGGGAGGGGGTGGGTGGAGGTGGAAGAGGACATAGAGGGGATAAATGGTGATGGAAAAATAAAATAAAATAAAAATAAATAAAAAATACAGTAAAAGGATCTTAACAAAGTTAGATAAATGAAGCCTATCATTGCAATTTTGCAAATAGACTGTATTCTCTTCCCTTTACTTAAAACACCCTGTCCACACCCTCCGTCCCAGATCTAAACACCAAGTCCCTAAACCCAGCCAAAGTCATTTATCATCCCAGATCCTGACCCTCACTGACGCCCCCTACAGTCCTGAGAGTCTCAACTGCAATTCAACTTTCCTTTCTTTGGGTTTCAGGTGTTTTTGGTTTTTTGGTTTTTTCCCTTTCTTACTGCTTGCTATTGTTTTCATGTTAATGTTGCCTCCTCCCTTAAAGAAAATTTCCTGTGGTTAAGCATCTTTTGCCTTCAACTGGTGCAGAATTTAGTTACTATTTGCACTTTCTCCTATAGTCTCCGTTAATCCTCATGATAATTCAGTGAGGATGATAGCATCGTTATCCTCATTTTATAGACAAGGAAGCAAGCTCACAGAGGTCAAATTATTCGCCTGATATCACCTTCAGGGAAAGGTGAGGCTGGAACTGAGCTCTGCCCCCTGGATTCTAAATCCTGGGCAATTTCCACTCTACAGTAGACCTCCTACTGATAGTTGCTCAGTGTACCTAGAATTATCTTATAGATGAACTCTGGTACATAAGTAGGCGCATGTTTACAACTGTTGTGCTTTACAGAATGGAATGTAGTCTGTGAAAATGCGAACATTTTGAAGTTTCCTGTTTGTAAGAGCTTTAAATGCATTGATATCGTGGAAAGAGATTGATGTGAAACATTTTCCCATAATTACCTAGAGCCACGTAGTTTTAGAAATAAATGCATATGCCTGTGTGCGTGTTAGTGTGTGCGTGCGTGCACAAGTAATGCTGAATGAAATAGAAAGTAATCTCTGACTTGCTCATTTTGAGAGAGAAAACTATTTAATGCAGTTTTTTTTTCCTCCTTTTTTTTTTTTTAAGGTACTGCAATGTGGTTCTAAATGTTTTTTTTATTCTGTCAATGAGATGAACCCAAAAAGAAAATATTAGTACTCTGGGAGACTATTAAATAGAAATACCAAAGAAGAATATAGCATTGACTAACACTATTTTGAGGGCTGTTACCATTCACTCACTTAATTTCTAGTGAAATATTTCAGTCAGTACAAAAATAATAAAACCAACCTCTATGAAGCCATCACCCAATTACACAAAAAAGGGACAAACAGAGTTGAAGATCCCTGTGTGCTCGTCCACATCACAATCCCCTTCCTCCCTATCAGATTATTTCCAGATTTTATACTTTATGAGTCTATATACATATTTATTTTTTCTGCACAATATTTAGAATTAGTTTATATATCTTAATTTGTATATGAGAGTTATACTTTTTGTATCTCTGAAACTTGCTTTTTTCTATGTTATGTTTTTGAGTTTTCTTGTTAAGTTTTTGATATTCATCTGTGTTGATACATGAAGCTCTAGTTTATTAATATTCACTATTGTGAAGTATGCCTTTGGATGACTAATCCAAAATTTATCTATGCGTTCTACTAAATGCTGCTCGTGAACATTTAGGTCACTTTCAATCTTCCACGATGACAGACAGCGCCGCTGGGCAGCCTTATACATGTCTACTGTGCGCATGTCCTAGGATTTCTCTCGCGTCTATTCCCAGGAGTAGAAATTGGGCATTATTATTCAACCAAGATAACAGTTTTCATGGCTTCATATCCTCACTAACACTTGGTCTCGTCAAACTTCAAATCTTTTTCCAAAAAGATGCATATAAAATGTATCTTCATGTGGTTTAAATTTCCATTTTTCTAATTACTAATAAGATTGAGCATCTTTTCAGATGTTCGTTGGCCATTCCCACTTTATTTTCTGAGTAATCTGCTTATATACTTTGCTCATTCTTCTGTTTGCATTTTTCTTATTGGTTTGGGGAGGATTCTCTGTGTATTATGGGTATTAGTTTTTTGTCAGTTTCTGCATTGTTAATATCTTCTCACAATCTGTACTCTATTTTTATTATAATGATATATTTGTTCACATGTGTTTTAAATTTTATTATAGTCACTGTTATTCATCTTTATTTTTTATGGGTTGAGCTTATAATTTAAGATAGTCTGCCAAAATGAGGTCAGAAGGATATTCTATGTTTTTTCCTAAAGGTTATAGTGGTTCTTTTCATATTTAGTTCTGTAGTTTGCCTTAAATTTCTTTTATAAGTATGGTGTGAGGCAGTGATTCAGTGTATTCTTCCTTTGGAAAACCAGCTGTCTCCGCACTATTTACTGAATAATCAATCCGTCAGGTGCACGGATTCTCAGTGCCTTTTCTACACACGACGCGTCCCACGTAGGCACGTGTTTATTTCTGGACTCCTCACGTGGTATCATTACTTTCTATCCCTGTGCTTACAGCTTCATAGCTCCTTAATACTTTAAGGAAAATTTCTTACTCTTCAAAATCATCGTGACTCTCCTTGACTTTTCTGTTTTCTTAGGTAAAATTTGGGATCAACTTACTAAGTTGCACAAAAAAATCCTTTTGGATGTTGATTATAATCATGTTGAATTTATAGATGTACTATACCCACATCAGGGAAAAATCAAATATAGAAAGAATAAAGGTCTCACAGTTTTAGGACCCTAATACAATTACTCGTTTATACAGGCATGCGTGTGCTTATTGTTTATTTCGCATCGGAAAGTAACCTCCCTGAGAATAGGGACTTTGCGTGTCTTGTTCACCACCACAGTACAAGCGACTGAAAAAGCGCATAGTAGGTACTGAAGTGGTATTTGCAGAAGAAATGAATGAATAAATGCAGATGCGTTTTCTCATAACTGCATTTTAAGTATAATAGTTTTAAAACCATTACCAGAGAGGTTAGATATTTTTTCCTTTGTGAAGAATAAGACATTCTAAGGAGACGTTGCCCCTAATGTGTTACACAGGCATTAGACCAGCAGGATGTGGTGGAAAAGAGAACACAGTGGGCAAACATGTTTGGAAAATGCCTCATGCCACACTCATCTCTTACAGTCACCATTACATTAGAATAGTAAAGGTTCTGAGAAGTTCTGCAGTAATGAAACTAGTTCAGTGTTCTCCCAAATTGATGTGCTCTCCTCCCCTTCTAAACATACCAAATAACCTCTTTTTATACTAAACACAAATGCTGTTCTGAAGAACAATTCTACCATAAGTGGGAAAGTATAGAACTAGAAACTATTAGAACATGTCAGGTTATCTAAATGTCTTCTCCCATGTAATTGAACATTTACTGGGGTCAAGGTTAATTCATTGGACTGACACATCCTTTGAGAAATCTTCATTTTCAATAATTTTCCCCCCTGCTAGTATTCAAGTGGAAATGATTATTGCAAATTTCAGTTTTCTACTAGTTCATAAAAGTAAAATTTAGCCAGAGAAATACATTTACGAATATCCATTTCATTGTTCTGAAAGAGAATGATTTGTGAAAGCCTGTCTTGTACTGTGTGCACGCGAGCTGCCTCCACGCGCCCACTCTTCTTTCTTACTCGTTGATGCTTCGGTTCCCAGAGGAAGAAAGTTATTTAAATAATTAAATATTATATACTGTGATAACCATCTTGTCTTGATTTTAGTGACAGGTGATATTTCCTGTCCCAGACCAAACACTAAATTTATAAAAAAAAATTTCACTGTGACCATTCTACAATTGATTTTGTGTAGAATAACCGTGGTTTACCAGGAGTTTCTTGAAAGTCAACGTGGGCACTGCTGTGACACCAGGACAGTAGACATAAACCAGGACTGTCCCAGGCAAAGCAGGCATATGGCCATTCTAATTATACAAGACTCATTTCAGATCACTCCATTAGTGTAAGATGACTGATCACAGCTATCTTACTTTTCAGGGCTTTAAAGCATTTATTTTTATTATGATTGATACAGTCACTAAAAGTTTACGCATCATTTTATGGAATCAAACAATGAAGATTGTGAGGGGGTTGTAAGTGATAAATATCAGTATTACTAGGCACCAGAAAATGTAGGCTGTCTTTTATTTAAAAAAAAAAAAGGTATCATAACACTGTACTTTAAATAAACTATAGGACCCTGACTATAGACAAAGCCAAGAATTGTTTGCAACTCCTTTAAAATAAAATTTATGTAGTATAACCTTTAAAAAAAATGCTATGAAGCCCTGGCCTATGTGGCTCAGTTGGTTGGCCATTGTCCCGTGTACCGAAAGGTTGTCGGTTCAATTCCTGGTCAGGGCACATGCCCAGGTTTGGGGCTTAATCCTCGGTAGGGGGCGTGCAGAAGGCAGCCGATCAACGTTACACTCTCACATTGATGTTTCTCTCTCTCTAAAAATCATTAAATTTTTCTTAAAAAAAAAAATGCTATGGATATGTCAGCTACCCTGGAAGGATGGTATTGACATCTGTAACTCATCATCAAATTTTGTTTTGTGGGAAGGAGGGGTGGCTTTTTCCAAGAGGAAACCTTACAGAAACTCTGCAAAGCAGTGGGAACATTTTGATGTTTTTCCAAATAATAAACTAAGATTGTATGCTTTTTAAGAATTAATTTATCTTTGGGGGAGCTCTTTTTGACATCTTTTTTATAAGATAATAACAAAAATGATCCTGCAATTTTGTTTTACAAGTAGATGCTGAGGATGTTTGCTCCAGTTGGTTTGTAAGATGACCGGGGGGTGCTTCAGCTGAAGCCTTATGTGTATGCGATACAATTACAAACACAGCCAGATACAGATATAGATACACGTTATATGTACCTAGTTATCTACTCAGGAAGTGTTTCCCAGGAGGACAGTTTGCCTCTTTCAGAAATAAGTTAATTAGGTTTGGGGCTTTAGAATCAAAACAATTATGTCAAATATCCAGCTGTAAATTGATAGATAGATAGATAGATAGATAGATAGATAGATAGATAGATAGATGTAGATATGGATGTATCCAGATTATATAGCATATCCAGATGTAAATATAGACACAGATGATGCAAATATAGATATATACAAACCTAGACATGGGCACAAATATAAATTATATAGCTAATTCTACACTATTTTAACAAATGCATTTAGAGCAACTTAATAACAGAAAACCATTACTTTTATCTTGATTTACTTTTCCAAAATATATTTTGGCTCTTATATAAATAAAACTCAAGGAGTCATTAGGATTCATGTTAAGATTACAGATGTTTTTCTTCACATGCTAATGTGAGTTATGCTTTCAGAGAATAATTGGTTTAGAAGACTTTTCAAGGGCCTGTGCCCTACTGGTTCCCCAGCCCAGAGTGTTCTTCCCGCAGATCTCCAAGGTTCATTCCCTGACTTCGTGCTGATCTCTGTGTTAATTTCGTCTACTCAGAGATACCTTCCTGAACACTATGGCCAAGAGAGCGAGACTCCTCACTTCCATCTCTCTAATGCTCTGCCTTTTCTTTTTTTTTTTAATCCCTTTACATTTGTCATTTCTGATCCTTCCTTCCCTCCATCCCTCCCTTCCCCTTCTCCTTTCCTTTTCTTTTTATTCCATTCCATTCCATTCCATTCCATTCCATTCCATTCCATTCCATTCCATTCCATTCTATTCTGTTTATTTATTTCCCAGCTGTGTCTGTCTCTAAAGGGCTAGAACTTCATTTACTTGTCATTGTATTTTCAGTGCCTAGAATATTGCCTGGCACAGAGTGTTAAAATATTTTTGTTGCATGAGTAAATAAATGAATGAATGAGAGTCCATCTAATTTAACTCATGAGATAATGCTACATGAGAGTTGGTGATCCTCCACAAAGAAAAGGAAGCCAAGCCCTTTGAATTCCAACTACATTCCAGGCACAGGGCTAGGAATGGCTGGAAATATCACTCGGCAGAGTCACCTGTGAAATGGAACTGTTGTTATGTTTCTCTAACTGAGTTTATTTTCTATTTTTGGCCCTTATTCTGCTGGCCAGTGAAAACTTCAACTTGATCTATCAGATTTCATGCCCCTTTCTTTGGGGTTGTGTCTACATTTCCAGGGTTGGCATGTGTGATCGGGGACTCAGGGTCCTGGTAGTGTCCACTTTCCTTGCTGGCATCTGACGAAGCATCCTTGCTCCCGCCTGGTCCCAGTCATCGGTCCACACAGGTCCCTTCAGCTGTGGCTCTCTCAACTAATTCCTGACAACCTGGGCACATGGCCAGCTGCATGGCAGGGGAAACTGCTCCCTCGCCTGCTTCCAGGACAGGAGACCATTTTGCTGCATCGGAGAAGGGAAGGAGGCCGCAGGTGGCACCTGAGAGAAAAAGCAGAGGGAAAGGCGCTGTGTGCGGATCCTTAGAAGTGGTCAAGGGGTCAGATGACAAAATGGCATCATGAGAACCAAAAAAAGGGAGGGTCTATAAAAGAGAATGATCAACAGTATCAAACACCAAGAGAAACCAATTAGAAGGGTGGATCATGTCTAGGAGATGCCCAAACAATGATGTTTGTTTTGTTTTGTTTTTTCTAAAGGGAGTAGGAAAAAAAAAAGTTAGCTATGATATGGTAAAACATAGACAAAACATGTATTTTGGCCTTTTTTTCTCATCAAAAACTTTTGCAGTTTTCCTGTAGAAACCCAGAGAATGTATGCTGGTCAGGGGTGACTTTTTCACTTTTCAATGGTAAGATGGGCTCCTTTCGTGATGGTTACGGGCTCTTTCTCCTCACTCCTAACTTTAACTAACTTGGCACACTTCAAAAATGTTTAGTATTTCATCCTTAATTTGTGCTGTTTCTTAAAGGGCAATGACCTTTGGTTATGGTCAGTTGCTCATTTTCTTTCTGCCCACCCCCCAAAGGGAAAGGTTTTGTAAAGGCGTTACACAGAACAGCTGCTTGGAACATGCATCGGCCAGTTTACATTAGGCTGTTTTTTCTTGAGAAAGTCATAGTTTAAACAAATGGTTGTGTCTATTTTAATCATTTTTGCCCTCTTTTGAAGTGTTTTTTCAAACATAAGGTTTTTTTTAGAATAGAGTTTTGCATTATAAATTAGTCTGCTCTGTCATGTCCCTTTTAAACACAGCTGTTACTACAATGTAAACAGAGTTTTAAAAATGTAGATAAACAGTTACAAGAGGAAGAGTTTCAAGTGTTTTTAACACATGGTAAGTTTTTGCTTACTTGAATTCTGTGGTTTGAAAGTTGAATTCGAAATACACTTTTGATTTCACAGATGTCAGGCTATTCAATACAGCTGTTCGTGGATGCCCTAAAAGGCATTTTTATTTCACAGTCAGCACATTTGACAATATCATATTTTTTTGAAATTATATCGGTAGTAAACCTAAGATGAATATGGAAATTCTATAACGACATACTACACAATACCGTTTGGGGTCATACATGTGGAATGGAAAAATTATCTAGTGGGCCAAAGCTAAAATGTGAAAAGATTTTACGTGGCCAACTCAACAATGTGAAATATTGAGCAAATTTTCGTATCTTGAAAGGAGCTATAATTTTTATCTGTAATCTCAGCAACGGAAATAAGAAATTCCTAACTCTTTAGCGGAATAATCTTATACGTATATTCTAAAATTTGTGTCTAAGCTTGTACCCTAAAAAGTGAAAAATTAGGCATTATTTGAACATAAAGCTATTGACTGACCTAAGTTTATTATTTTAACAAAATTCAAACAAAGTGACCTAGATACAGCAAGAGTGTCATAGTCCTGGAACACCAAACTCGGTCTTCCAGAGGCGTGACACAAGTATCTGGGATGGACAGTACTGGAACTGGAGCATTTCAATGATTTCGGGAGGGGGGGTGTTGGGGGGGGCGATGATATGACAGTATATTTTAAATCAAAACGTCTATCAAATATTTGGAACTCTACTATCAAAATAGTCTAATGGATGTTTAAGGATATCACTATTTAAATTATTATCCAGAACTCCCCAATTCATTGATTATCAATAGTAACATGACTTCTACAACCTGAGTGATACATTTCGGTACCACTTAATATTAGACAATTATTTGGAAAATGTTCTCTTAAGTACTGTCACAAGTAAAAACAAAAGTAAAATTAAATTCTATCTAAAATGCAGTCTACTTAGAAAATGCCATTCATTTAAAGGCCAAAGAAAAACATACACAATTTCTACCCATATTGTTCTCAAGAGTTATGAATCTTAGGGAGGAAGCCATGTTACTAACCCTAATTACTCTCTGTTTGGATTGGAAAAAAAATAGTTAAATGATTATTTAGCTATATCACACAACCCAACATGACTTCATTTTCAATAAAAACACGATTTGATCCAAAGCCTTCTGCAGTACTCCATAATTAGACACCTTATCCATCAGGCTGCAAGGAAACCTTGGTAAAGAGTAAAACAAGAATTTTCATGTGTTAAGTTATACAGCAGAGGGAGTCCCATGAATATAATACAAACATACTTATATTGCCAAAGAAAAGTCAATTAAAAATTATATGCACTCTAAGAGTTACAAAGCTCAAAACGTGTTGTGTAATTCAGGTCAAAAAGTCCTTGAGTACAGGTATTCATGAAAATTAGGCTTCATTTATTAGAGTTTTCATCTCTAAGAGCTTCTGAGAGTTTTCCTAAGTGAATTTGGGAACTGATCTAAAAAGTATAAACAACTTTTTTTTTTCATCAGAATGTTCAGAATATGTTTGTATGTATGAATACACATATTGTATACTTATAAGTAATGTCATGTTTGAAATCTTAAACTTTCTCCTAAAATTGATCGCATATCTGATCCTTTAATGGTTTTACCTCCAATGTACATAAATCTTGTTTCAAGGTCAATTGAATTGACTTTCTTAAATAAAAAGGGATCTGGATTTCCTGCAAAAAGTCACCTCTTATTTTTATTCACTGTGATGACTGTCCCTTATACCTCCCTAAGTCATGTAAGTGAAGGCTAAGAACAAGATGATTTCCTTCTGTTGCTGCCAAATTTTTTCCCTTTACTTTTCTTTTTTGTTCAGTTTCACACTGTACAATTGACAGCGAGAATCTTGCCAAATACAAGTAACAGCGACTCTATGGACTTCAATGATCATGGTCCCAAAAGAGCTTTGAATAGTGCTTAAAAAATTAAGATCAAGGAAAACCGTTAATATCTTCATAGGCTCTTCATTTACTTATTTATATGTTTAAAAACAAGTTTCTCTGGGTTTTATTTTGCCTATTACTTCAGCTCATTGATAAAATTAGTATAAAACATGTAGCCAAATATTACTTTATAAATGTATACAAAAGGAGCCACCCAACATATCAGCCATTTCTTTACTAGTTAAGTGGAAAGAACTAGTGAGATGATTGCAAATTTCAGGCAAGGCGTTAAGTTGTTGCTGAACATATAGACTCTGCTGGGTGGAAGGTTACTGTTCTACTGGAGAAGCTATCTTACTGACGGATTTTATTGTTTCTTTTAAACATTCTTCATGTGACACTGGAAGGGGTTCTCCTGAGGTCAGACACTGAAATGTAAAGTGATGAGAAGATGATTCAAGTGACAATATTACGAAACCTTCACTGTTCTTTATTTTAGCATAACAGTCTTATGCCGGTATTATCTTTTCTACCAGATACTAAGGATACTTATGGGAATGATGAAAAGAAAATTATTTCAGCCCTGGCCAGTGTGGTTCAGTGGTTAAAGCATCGGCCCATGCACCAAAGGGTCTTGGATTCAATTCCCGGTCAAGGACACGTTCCTGGGTTGAGATTTTGATCCCCGGCCCCACCCTGTGGGAGGCATCCAGTCAATGTGTCTCTCTCACATGGATGTTTCTCTCTCTCTCTCTCTCTCTCTCTCTCTCTCTCTCTCTACCCCCTTCCCTGACTTCCTCCCACTCAATCTGAAAATCAGTGCAAAAAATATCTTCGGGTGAGGATTAACAAAAAAAAGAAAATTATTTCAATTACTATCTTAATTACATTTTCTTTTTTTACTTCTTTATTATTAATTTCCTTTATTCCAACAAAAAAGTGTGTGCTGCAGTACACAGTAGATAGGAGTCATTTATAAGTTCATTGCCATTTTCGTAAAGAAAGCCCATGATGACCCAAGGAAAGAGCAACTCTAGAGAATGCAGTCTGGTAAGTGCTTTTTACCTTGCCGCTTCTCCTGAATTCCTGAAGTGCATTCTCTAGCCCCAGTCCCTGCCCTGAATGTCCCATGGTCTTCCCCTTTCACTTAACTCCAGTAGCTTTGCCCAAGATCACCAGTGACCTTCCTAGTCTTTCCTCTCATTCTTTTTGCTCTTTGATCAACGCATTTCCTGGAGATTGATCAGATAGTCCTCTCTCCTTGAGGGAATGTGTTGGGTTTCCACTGGAAAGCTTTGTGGCACGGAACAAATTTCATAACAGTGATGACATTTTGGTCAAAGAACGAAATCATTCACACTCTAAATAAAGCACAAATGTCCCATGATACAACCTCAGCTCAGAAAGTTTCCCACCTGCTCTATGCACCACACAATTTCCACTGGGCAACCAGATATTTCAAATTATAATTTTTTTTATTAAAAAAATGTTACTATCAGTTATGGTTTTAAGTGACAGGGAAATAAATCAAATCCAATCTTGCTTAAGCAATAAGAGACATTTATTGGTTCAGGTCATTGAAAAAGCCTAGGAGTAGGTCTGGCTTCAAGTGTGACTTGATTTAGTGAATTGAATGATGTCATTGGGATCTTTTAGTCTTAGTTTTGCTTTCCCTCTTCTAGCTTCAGGTCTCAAGACACATATTCACAGATACAAGTTGAGAGGAAAACTCAATGCCTCTTCCTAGTGGTTCTCATAGAAGTCCCAGAATTTATTTTTTATTAGATTAATTTGAGGGAAGTACACATTTGCAAACCAATAACTGGTAGCTAGGGAGAAGCAGTTCCATTGATTGACCAAGTCTGGGTCACAAGTTCTGATCCTGGAGTGGGGAATAGAGACCATCTAAGCACATAGTCTGAGAGCAGATGAAAGGTGATTCCCCCAGTCGAGTTCCAGAACTGGTAGCAAGAAGGGGAGATCAGTGCTGGGCAGTATTATTTTCTCAACTCTAGGTGAAGACAAAGTATCCCAACCTATTCTCTGGACTGCAGGCCGACGCTCTAACCGCTGAGCCAAACCGGCCAGGGCCCAACCTATTCTCAAGGTGGGCTTTCATTTGGCCCCAGGAAAGTGAGGCCATGTTCAAGGAACATAAAAGTCAGGTTTTATACTCCAGCTACACACTACAATGTCTAATACAATAACAGTTGTATTTTAAATATTTAAGCAATATTTCCATTCCAAATTAATTCCTTCTCTTGAATTTCCCATGTTCTGTAAGTAAAACCACTGCCCGGCTGGTGTGGCTCAGTGGTTGAGCATGGACCCATGCACCAAGAGGTCGCCAGTTCAATTTCCAGTCAGGGCACATGCCCAGGTTGTAGGCCCAATGCCCAGTGGGGTCAGGCAGGAGGCAGCCAATCAATGTTCTCTCTCATCGATGTTTCTATATATCTCTCTCCCTTCCTCTCTCTCTAAAATCAATAAAGAAAAACAACAACAACACCATTCTCCCAATGGTTCAGCCCAAATGATCCAGGGCCAGCCCCAGAATGAGAACAGTTAGGGGACTCACTTGCCCTAGATGTAAAATTGAAAGAGAAGTCAAAAAATTCAGTGCTGCAGGCTAAAAATTGCCTCTCTCCCCAATCCATATCTTAATCCCTGAAACCTGTGAATGTTGTTTTATAAATCAAGGACTTTGCAAAGACACGATTAGATTAAGGATCATGAGATGGGGATATCATGTGGCATTATTTGGGTGGGCCCTAAATGCAATCACAGACATCCCTACAAGAGGCAGGCAGAGGGAGACTTTGCATGAGCAGTAGAAGGGAAGGTAGTGTGATTACAAGGTAGAGATGGGATTGGCGCAGCCACAAACCAAGGAATGCTGGCAACCACCAGAAGCTCAAAGAGTCAAGGAATGGATTCCCCCCTAGAGCCTTGGGAGGGAGTGTGAACCTCTAGACAACATGATTTCACACTTCTGGCATCCAAAACTATGAGAGGATAAATTTCTGTTGTTTTAAGCCATTTGGTTTGTAGTCATTTGTTGCAGCAGCTGCAAAAAACTAATACACTCAGCCATCAAGATAAATATTTTTATGCAATATTGATTTTCAATAATCAAAATTAATGCAGAAAAAAACATGATAAAATATAAAAACTTTAATAAAGATGAGCTATCTCAGAGTAATTTCTATTTCTTTTGCTCCCTTGCTCCCTACAACCGATCATTTGATTGCGCCTGTGATCTATGCCACTATAATTTCTCTTGACTCTCTTTTACTTATCTTTCCACTGGGGCCACTTTTCCAGTTCAAATGCTCATGATTTCTCACTGTCATTCTTTCAACAAACAGTAATATGTTTTGCACAGTAATCTGCTTTTCCTGTCTCTACTCTCTCCTCCCTTCCTATCCATCCTCAGTACAGATAGGTCTTTCTTTAAACATATATTGGGCCATGTTCTTCTATTGTTGAGAAATCTTTCATGGGTTCTCAAGGCCCTTGGAAACCTGGCTACCAGCTTTCCAGCCTCATCTAATACTTTTCCTTTTCACATAAGCTTAGTTATCCAAATACACTCTGCTGTTTTCTAGCCAAATATCTTTTTTTAAATCCCCACCAGAGGATATGTTCTGTGCGTGTTTTTTAATTGATTTGAGAGAGATAAGAGAGAAGCATTAATTAGTTGTCTCCCATACACAACCTGGGTATGTGCCGTGACCAGGAATCAAACCCACAACTCTTCAGTGCACAGGATGACGCTCCAATCAACTGAGCCACACTGGCCAGGGCCAGCCAGGTATCTTTATTCATGCACTTTCCTTGTATTTCTCATCTCTTTGTGTTTTATAGAGAGATCATGGCGTACATATTAAAATTAAGGGCCAATATTACGTGATGTCTTGACATTTAGAAAATTAAGAAGGACCTCAAATGGCCTATATGCAAATTCCCCTTCCTACTCTGCTCCTGCCAGAACGTCCTCTAGTCAAACAACCCTTTTATCAGGGGATCATAGTTATCCAAATACACCCTGAGTAGCCATTTCAGACACTTACCAGCCTGCAGAACTATTCAAATGAGCCAATCACACCTCCTGTGGAACGGGGGAGGGGGTGTTCCCACCCTCTGGTTGCTACAAAACCTGCCTCCTACAGCCCCTCTTGTTGACTCTTCTCAAGGGCAGCCCCGAGTGTCCCCGCAGGGCCTGCAGTGTGCTCGTCCCCGGGCTGTGAGCGGACTGACTAATGCACCACTGTCCATTTCATCTGTCCAGTGTCGGATGCTCGGTGTGTAGCCATCCCCATGTCCCTCCCTTACCAATGCGGTGAATAGGAGGTGATCAAACAGAGATGCACGTCCCAATCTACCCCTTACTCTCTCTGTGACTTCAGGAAAATAAAAAAGACAGGAGAATTCTTTCAAAATTTAGCAAATTATGAGAACTACCACTTCATTTTAAAGCTTTAGTTAAAAAGCCTGCAAAGGACCTGCTTCAAAGTTCAAAGCACTGGGACTCTATGGGGTGACAGTATCATACAATGCTCAAAAGTTCATGCCAGGGTTCACACTGTGACTCTAGCACTTATTAGCTGTGTGACCTTGGTCAGCTTTGGTTTCCTCAAGAATTGGGACAGTGATCATATCTATTGTAGGGTTGTATTGTCCGTATAAATGATATAATCCACGTGAAAGCACTTACACAGCCCCTAGTACATATTAGCTTGCATTATTATTCATGTTATAGCATGAGCCAGAGCAACGGACATATTTGGCCCTGCTCCTGAGATTAGATTTAGTTTCAGACAATGAGAGGCTCCTGAAAAGGCTCCTGAAGTCCTTGATTCTAGTTTCATGCCTGCTGTTCACACATGTTGTTTTCATTGGAATAAAAGTGGCTTTTCTAAGAATTCTGCCACACAGACTGCAGGGCTTAGGCTGCCCAGTGTAGAGCGCCAACCTGTCTGTGGCGGCCTCACCTCTCACACCTTTTGGTGATACTGGAAGAGACCACGCTCAGGTTAACCCTAAGGATTACCTGGGTGACCATTCCAGCCTCCCCACCAGGGCTTCCTGCTGAACACCTCGCGCTGCTTTTGAGCCAGGGATGTGCAGGGCTGGGGCGGCCGTTCACACGTACACATCACATGTCTTTCTCCAAGTGGTTTTCTTCCACATAGGAAGCAGAATAGAGGCATCTTTACATATCAGTTAAGATTTTTGTTCTGCGTTTTGCCCAGTGCCAGATACGCTAAGTAAATGAGTTTACACGCCGTGTTATGCAAAGTCATTCCAAATTAAACAGCTTTGATTCTGAGTTTTCAGAGGCATCCCAGACTGCTGTCTGGTGATACATGTTTTTGTTTCCTTTTAGTCTCTGGGTAGAGTTCCATAAATATTGATTTTTAATTAATCTTTTTACAAGATTCCATTATGGTCCCCTGCAGCACCGGGGTTACAACAGCCTCGGGTGAATGAAATTCAGACGACAAGTAGAAAGGTGCTGGTGTCTTCCATTCATAACAGCTGCCTGACAGCTTCAAGGTCCCGGTTCAGTGGCTACTGATCTGTTTCGTGAAGGAAGGAGAAGGCATTGGGTTCTTTTGAGCTTTATATTTCCACTTTGCAAACCCTCCACAGCACTCCTTTTACCTCCTCTCTTTCCCTTTTGCCCATGAACAAAGCCCCAAAGCAGCGGACAGGGAGGTGGGTGACCCAGGCATCATGTTGGCGGTTGGTGGTTGCGGTGAGGCTAGGAAGGGGCAGAACGGGGAGAACAGTGGTGTCAGGAATAAGGAAAATATAGTGGCGGCATCTGCTCCATTCCTATCTCTCTTCAGTGTAATCTTAACCGCTGTCTAGGGAGTAATATGTATTTGGTGAGTTAATGCTCACATTTATTGCAAACTCTTTAACTAAGCTGTGGAGCATCAGTAATAAGCAGAAAATGCGGATAATGTACCTACCTTCTCAACAGCTGAGAGCTGATTTCTTAGGCCTACTTCATCTGGAGAGAGAGAGAGAGATCCCACGCTCAGAGCAACCTGACGCCAAGCAAACAGGGACACACGCAGCGTCCGTGCAGCGTTCACACTGCAGAAGGCCATCCTGGCTGCCTCCTGGGCCTTTCTGGGGGAATTCTCACACGGGAAAATTTGCATAACCCACCAGAAAGAGAGCCATCGCCAAATGACGTCAAGGAACACAGAAGACCAACCTGGGGACTGGGCTTCTCACGAGGCCGAGGGTTCGGTGTCGAGCACAGCCCCTGCCAGCTGTGCGTGATGATGTACCGTGGACATCTGTTGTTCCCAGCATCCAGCTCCTCCTCTTCTGGTAAAATCACCTCCATCTCCATCTGGGAAATCGTGCAGCCACCACCACGTGCAGTACTGGCAGAACCAATAGTTGATGAGCCAAGGAGTAGGAACAAGATGCACACGAGGACTCTCCTATTTGTCCTCCTGGGAATGGGACCAGCAAGTGAACGGACACAGTAAAGAGAAAGGATCAGAGTTAATTCATCCTGACTTTAGCACCCTGACAGACTGTCTATTACATCTGACCTAAATATCCAGAGCCCCTGTTCTTTCTAAAGCCTGGGTTAGCAGATTTCCCCTTAATGCTGGGAACAACCACAAACCCTTCTAATAATTCCTTTATTGCTTAAATTAGCCAGGGTCAGTTTACTTAGCTTATAGCTGGAGAACCCGAGGGATTTGTCACAGGACAAAAGGAGGAGCATGAGACAGGGAGTCAGACTCGCTTTGTCCTAAAATAGTCTGTGAATCCAGAGGGGTCCCTTAACCTTTCTGAGTCTCAGTTTCATTATCAGGAGATTAAATAATTGGACTAGATGATTGTAAGGTCCATTTATCTATATAATCTTCTGGAATTCCAGGTTATTAAAAAATACCAGTCTTCATAGAGTTGTATTCATTTGTGAACCAAATTTATTGAGCTATTATTGTGCTAGTCATTGGGGGATACAGAGATGAATTTGAGAGACAGAGGTAATATTCTAGTGCAGGAGGTAAATTATAAATAAGTAAGCAAATAAAATAATTAAAGACCGTGAGAAGTCCTTTGCAAACAACAAACAAGTTGATGAGACAGAGAATCAGTGCAGAAGGCTGTTTTGAATGGCATGGCCAGGGAACTTCTCTGAAGAGGTTAATTGAATGGAAACTAAAGGGTAAGAATGTGTCCGCTGTGGGAAGGGGTGGGGAAAAGAGCATTCTAGGTAGAGAGAACACGTTCTCAAGCCCGGGGTGAGAAAACGGGCTTGGTTCCTAGACTGTGTTAAAGAACAGGGGAATGGTAAGAAAGAGACCACAGAGTGAGGGAGAGCAAGGCCGTGCAGGACCTTGTGGGCCAAGGGAAAGAATTTGAATTTTCTGCTAAAAGATCCAATGTATATATTAAGGGAATTTCTCTGGATGCTCTATGGGGTTTAAAATGCCATAAGGGAGAGGTAAGAAGAATTAGGAAGTTATTGCAGTTGTCCAGGTGACAGGATTGTGGCTTCTACTAAAAAAAGGTCAGTGAAGATAGAGAAAAAATAGGTAGATTTCATATAATTTTGGAAGTAGCACCTGGAGAACTTGGTGGTATGGGGTTGAGGGAAAGAAAGGAATCCAAATAGGATCCTTAAATATTTGGTTTGAACATATGGATGGCGATGATACCCTTTATTGAAAGAGAGGATCCAGGGGAGCAAGAAGTATGGTGTATGTAGTGGTGGGAGATTCATTTTGCACATATTAAGAGTTTGATATTCTTATTAGCTATCCAAGTGAAGTGGAGCTATCACATAGGAAGTTGACTATAAATGTCTGGAGCTCATAAATATTTATGGTTGGACATAAATATTTGAAAATTAGCATAAAAATGGTATTCAAAGCCACAAGCATAGATGCAATTCCTAAGAGAAGAAGTATAAATAGGGATGAAGGCTGAAGACCAAAACCTGAGGCTCCCCAACATCAGAGGTCAAGTAAGCAAATAAGACTTTAGCTAAGGAGACTAAGAAGTGACCAGTGAGAAAGGAAGAAAGAGAGAGAGAGAGAGAGAGAGAGAGAGAGAGAGAGAGAGAGAGAGAGAGAGAGAGAAAGGAAGGAAGACCAGGAGAGTGTGGTGTGATCAAAGCTGCAGAGTGTTTCATGAAGGAGGAATGGTCAAATGTATTTAGTCCTTCTGAATGTTCTAGCAGCATGGATTTAGCAATATGGAAGCCACAGGTGACCGTGACCAGAGCAGTTTCAATAGAGTGGTGGGAACAGAGCTAGACTGGAATGCATTGAAGATTGAATGAATGGGAGGTGACTAACCTGCTGACAGCATGTTTAGAGGTCTTTTGAGGAATTTTGCTCTGAAAGGAAACAGAAAAATGGGGCACAGATTGAATAGAAGAATGGAGGGTTGTCAAAGGATGATGCTAACATTTGAAAATGACTCAGTAGAGAGAAAGAGATTGGTGGTGCCCAGAAGCTGAAATATCTGGCAAAGAAATGTCCTTGAGAAGGGGAGAGGAGATGTTATCTGAACACAGATGAAAAGACTTCTTACCTGTTTTAGGTGTAGAGATGATTCTCCTATAAAAGCAGGCAATATGCTTCAAGGGGGAGGGAAATGTGTAAATATCTAGGTGAGCCATGGGAATGCTGGGAAGTTCCTTTTCTCAGTCCAGTATGAGACCCTGATGCCCGAGACAGCGTGGTAGAAACAAGGGAGGTTTGAGGCAATTACTGAATGTTAACTCAAAGAGTAAGAGAGCAAGTTACAGAGCGAATAAATTAGAACTATTGTGCAGTGATTTTGGAATTTGGGATTTGAAGTCATGATGTTAAATTAGGCCCTTCTGGTGGGATCTCATCCAGCAACACGGCAACATGGGTTCATGCGGAGAGATGGAGGAGGGTTAGGTTTAAGCAAAGTTTTGTTGTTGTTGTTTTGCTTTGTTTTGTTTTGATTTGCTTAATTGTAACCAGAAGAGTGTGATGGAGAGAGAAAGAAGGGAATTGGGGGTGTTTGCAGTGACACACAATGGAATCTAAATTGAGTAAAAAAGGGAAGTGAAGACATGAAGGGTCAGGGATAGTGCAAGTGTTGGGGGATAAATGAACAGTGAAAAAGAGGAGGGACCACTGAAGTAGAAAACCGTTGCCGTGGGAGGCATCAGAGGAAGTGAGCTGGAAGGGTAGGAGGTAGGATTCAGGGAATGGGTTTATAAAAATGAAGATTGTGGAGGAGGCATGTTAGATTACCAGCCTTGTGTTGGGGTTTGGAGTAGCACACCCAAGCGAAAGAGAGGTGCTGCCGAGAGAAAGGGAGACCGAGTTTTCCCTCTTTTTCTCCATTGCACACCGTGTGCTGCTTGAATGTTAGTCAAACCCACAGTGGGGCTTGGGCCTCCTTTCCAAAACCTGAAGAGGTCAGCCCATATCTAACGTGGCTTTGAGAGCGTCAGATGAAACTGGGACTGGGTGTGCTCAGATAGGAATGTATTTTGCTGCCAATAATAGAAAACTCAACCAACAGTGGCTTAAACAACTAGATGATGATTCTCTTAACATAATAAGAAGTTTGGAGAGAGGTGACTACTGTCCTTGGTTTAGTGTCTCTACAATGTAGCGGCCAGGGTCTGTGATTCTGTTGGCCTCTTTCTCTAGGGTTTAAATAAAGGTAGCTTTAAACCTTCATGTAGCATAGCTTCTGGGTCAGTTCTCAGCTGGGACCGGGTGGAAACATTTCAAACTTTGGAAATAAGATGGGAAGAAAGAGTCAAACAGCAGCCACCAGGGTATATAACTATTATTATTATTACTATTACTATTATTATCTTTATCTGGAACTGTTGTATGAGTGCAAATGAATGTGAAACTAAAAATATTTTCAATCTGTCATCAGGTGTTTTCCATCACCCACACCTTCCCCTCCCCAAAAGATTTGTGTATAAATAAGTATACCCACTGGATTCATCAGAAATCTGCAATTTAGCTATCTTTGGGCAAAGAAACTGCTCTATGCTTATTGTTTAGATTCTAGATATAAATGTAAAACTACATACAGTCAAAGAAATATGGGTTTCACCTACAAGGATTTTCCGGCCATTTCTGAAACCTCACTTTAGGCAACCTCCTCCCACCACCCATAAATCCTAAAGAATATCAAGTTTCTTATTGGAAGCAGATGGGATGTTTTCAGGAGTTGCCACCTCTATGTCAATGACTTAAAGTTTAAGTGCTAAGGCATCTGTGGAATTCTACAATGAATGAATGGGCTAATGAATGGAAAGTAATTAAAATACCATATATAAAATAGTAACCACCCAACTTCAGAGGGATTATTTAGCCATTTTCAATTCTTTTAATCTTGCTTATCTAAATAAAAATCAGAGCTAGATATCCCCTCTCTATTTTAAGTTGTTTGATCGCTTTTTATTGTTTTAGAAATCTTTGATTTTATTAAATTATTTTAAAATAGTTTATTGTATTTCTTAATTCCTTTCTGCTTTATGACTCGTGAAAGTCCATTATGAGAATTTGTTATTGCTGAATTTAACACTCAAACTAATACAGTGTATGCCTTCAGTTGAGAGGATGGCATCCATGCATCTACATGTCTTCTGTTAACAATTGCTACATACAAAATCTATTCTGCACAGAATTTTTTTTTAAAGCACAAATGACTGAAAATCAAATCCCTGGGAAAGGTCAAAATAGCAAGAGATTGTTCCAGTGCTGGAGTTGAACAACTGTTATTTTCCAGTTTCACTGAAGTGAATTTCAGTGGCTCTACACTTTTGTGGTTGATGCTATCCTTATCTGGTCATCTTGTCATTGTTACTCTAGAAAGTGCTGTTAATGTCAGTTGCCTTCCTAACTTAACTATGTCACCACTTTCTATGCCAGAAAAAATGAAAAGAAATAAGGAGAGCCATAAAACAATGGACACATTAAATGCACATTTACTTTTGACCTTAATGTAGACCAGTTCAGACTCGAATTCTTTTCTTGTATCTAAAAGGGAAGGGGAGGCTCTTCTGATTTATCGTAACCTTAACTTAGTAACACTGCTATCTTAAAGTACTATAGATCAGTGCACCACCAGTATTGTCATTGTCATAAAAAATGACACAGTCCTTTGAAATTGCTGAAACATATGCTCATAATTTTACTTTGATCTCTTTTTCTTTAAGATATGAATGACAGCATCTACTTTATGCAGTATCATTTAAAAAGACAAGAAAAGACTTCCAGGAACTCATATTGGAATGACCCACCATGTGGGCAGGATTTACAAGCTAATATGAAAATTCTCCTTGAGCATCCAAAAAGACTCATTTTCCCATTCATTGGTATGTGTCCAGTCTTATGATGTTGGAATGAGTTTAAATTTCCCTTGCATCCAAGGGAATGGATGATTTTCATGCTGGTTAAAATGACATTGATTTCTCCCTCTTTTGTAGTTACTTTTATTTTTAACTATAAGAACTGATTGAGTGGCTCAGGACTTTGTTGAGAAATGGGGGATTGAGATTTTGGGGTAGAGCAGGGATGTGGATGGTGGTTTGGAAATCAAGAAGGTGGATGTTAATATGTAACTGAATAAAATTTACTGAGCACCTATTTTAGGCTAGGCAGTGTTCTAAACTCTGGTGATACCACACAAGACAAACTCTTCTTGCATTCTTATAGCTCATCTATTGGAGGCTTTCTTAAGACTTGGAAGAATTAAGAAGGTGCATGAAGGAAGAGAAAATATTAGTGCCCAATGAAAGAAATTATTTTTGATGTTGCTTTCTTATCCTTTGAATAAAGAAACTGCAAAGGTTATCCCACTAGAAGATCAATAGAAAAAACATACTTTAGAAGTACTAATTGCTATGTACAGGATGCAGGTGTCTTTAACCAAGTCTTTAGAAACAGTTATCACTCTAGAAGACTAACAGGTCCGGCTTTGTTGACAAACCATTAGAACTACTACCAGGTGTTTAGTGCTGTCTTTGAATCACGCAGTTCAAAACCTACCAGACTCAGGAAAGTGTTAATAGCTCTCTTCCCACGCTTGGTTGACATGCCAGATTGGTAGGTGAAAGACGCTTAGCCTTTTCATTCATATTAATTCAATTCAATAATGTTCAATTCATTTTAAATGAATTAAAACATGACTTTGCTTAAGGTGTTTGGAAACTACTTCATACCCAGTCTATCCAGGTCTAGCTGAGTTCCTCCTACTGGGAGTTTCCACATGGCTATGTCACAGGCACCTAAAGCTCAACATGTTCAAAGTCTGTTCCCAAATATACTTCTTGCTCTATGTTCCCTGTCTCAAGGAGTAGAGCACTGTCATCTCAGACAGCCAAACCTGGAAAATGGGCATCTCCCTCTCCTTCAATCTCTTATCCAATCAATGCCTCCATTCACTCTCAACATTGACTGAAGAGGTACTATTCCAGCCACTGGGAGGCAGCACAATTCTCTACCCTCAAGGAGCTTACATACTAGTTGGGGCAGACAGTGAACACAATAAATAATGTAAGAAGGTGGTAAGATTGACAGAGAAAATAAAGTATAGTAAGGCAGCTGGAGAGTATTGACTTTAATTTTTTTTTTTAGAAATCTGTTCAGGTAACTTTGAGAAAAGACTCGAAGATGGTGAGGCATGAAACTGAGTGAGTAGCATGGGGAGGAGCATTACAAAGAAAGGGTATGGTGGCACCAAAGACCCCGAGGCAGGACCTTGCAGAGAATGTTTGAGGAATAGTCATAAGACCAGATGGCTGGAGGTGTGAGCAGAGGAGATGAGACCAGAGAGGAACTGGGGATTAGATCATGCGGGGCCTCATAGGCCACCATAAGAACTTGGCTTTTACTCTGAGTGAAGTGGGAAGTCATCAATAAGGTTCAAATAGAGGAGTAGAACATGATCTGACACATATTTTAAATGAATTACTTTGTGATAATTGATTATTATACATTGAATTAAAAAGACTCTGAGTCCATTGTGAAAGTCCAAAGAAGAAAGAGGAGAAGGAGGAAGAGAAAAAGGAAGAGGAGGAGAAGGAGAAAGGCAAGTAGGTGAGGGGTGGGAGAGGAAGAGAAAGAGAAAGGAAGAAAGGCAATTTTTTACTAAAATGTCTGCTAAAAATAAGAATGGGAGTATTTTAAAAATCACCATTTTGCAACATTCAGTGTAATAAATAATCTAGGAAGGGTTATTAATAGATGCTAAAACCATTGAGTAAAAGGTTGTGGTGAATAACACATTTGGAAGGTGCCAAATATCATCCCACAATTTCCTACTAGTCACAAAGAGGAACATTTATCTTCACAAGGGAGAACTCTGCAGGTCACCACATTAACCAAGTGACCCAACGGCATCACTAATGTTAGGACAACCTGACATTGTATGCCTCTCAATGTGATGCAGTATGAGGAACACATCTATGAGGAAACTGACAAATTCAGAATGTGTGGGATATTCTATAGGAAAAAGAGAATGTCTCAAAGGAAAAAAGCAGGGGAGTTTTTCTAGGTTAAGAGAGACTAAAAGATATAATAAATGAAAGCATGAAACTTGATTGGATCCTGGCTCAGAAAAAAAATAAAGGTGTAAAAGACATTTCATATTATACAATTCTTTCAACTTTTCTGCATGCTTGAAATGTTTCAAATAAAAAGTCAGCCAGCCCTGGCCAGTGTGCTCAGTGGTTAGAGCACTGGCCCATGGACCTAAGGGTCTCAGGTTGGATTCCTGGTCAAGGGTGTGTACCTGGGTTGAAGGTTCACTCCCCCGCCCTGTCAGGGCATGTGTGAGAGGTAACCAATCAATGTGTTTCTCTTACATCAGTGTTTTGTTTTTGTTTTTGTTTCTCTCTCTCTCTCTCTCTCTCTCTCTCTCTCTCTCTCTCTCTCTCTCTCCCCTCCTCCTCCTCCCTCCCTCCCTTCCACTCCTTCTAAAAAAAAAAAAAAATCAATGGAAAAAATATCTTAAGGTGAAGGTTAACAACAAAAATAATACATAAATAAATTTTTTAAAAAGTTGGCCGGAGTAGAGTTGTATTCTTCTGGCTGCTGTGCAGACTGCAGGGGACAAGGGAAGAAGCAGGAAGACCAGTTAGGAAGCTATCAGAGTCATCCAGGAGTAAAAGGATGATGCCTTAGATCTGGGTGGTAACAGTGGAAGAGCTGGGAAGGGGTCAGAGTCTTTGTGAATTTCAAAGTCAAAGTCAAAGGGATGTGCTGATGGACTGGATGTGAAGCACAAATAAAAATATAGGAGTCAACAATTACATTAAAGTTTTGGACCTGAACAGCTGAAAGTGGAATTGCTAGTAACAAAAACGGAGAAGAATGCAGGTTTCAGGAGAGGTCTCCCTTTCAGATTGGAGCATGGTAACTTTAACAGCTTTACTAGACTTCCAAGTGGAGATTTACATGGCTGTTCCATATTCAGGTCTGACGTTCTGACATGTCTGAGCTGAAGATATAAATTCGGACATCATCATGAGATTGGTTGACATTGCCAGTGGAGTAAGTGCTCTCCAGAAAAAAAAGACTAAAGATTGTATCCTTGGGTATGGCAGGGGATTGGGCTCCAACATTAAGAGTCTGATCATCAGGACTCTAAACCAGAGCTCAGAGTCAGTCACCAGGTCCCACCAGTTCTATTTTCTTCCTCTACTCTCCATTCCCACCGAGAGCTTACTTTCATTCAGGCTCTATGCCATTTTCTCCTTCGATTGTCGTGATAGGCTCCTAACTGATCTGCCTACCGACATCCTTCTTTGCCCTCATCTAACCTCTCCTTAACACTTCAGCAAATTGTCTCATGTCACCCCTCTGCTGAAACCTTTCTGCGCCCCTTCTGGATCCCAGGAGAAAGTCATAAGTCTCTCTAAGATCTAGATCCTAGCTTCCTTCCCTAAGCTCATCCCTTACCCTGTCCTTAGCAGTGCCACCAGTTGGTGCTTCAGCCATACTGAGTTGATCTTTTAGTAGCTGTCTTCTCTCCTAACTTCCTGCCTTTGTACACACCTTTTCTTAGGTCTATCACTTCTCATCCTGTGCCCTGTGTGAACACCCCTATCATGGCACTTGCCATGTTTAATTGTATGTTTCCTCCAGCACACTTTAATCTCTTTGCTTGCAGGGGCCTCACCTTAATCACCTCTGCCCATCTCAATAAGTGGGACCCATTTATTTATCCAATAAATATTTGTTGCATAAATTAATAAATTAAGATTTGCTTTCTGGAATGCTGAAGTTGAAGTTGGTGGCATGTCCTTAATCTGGAAAAAAAACACCCAAATATTTATTGTATACCTACTGCTATGGTCTGAATGTCTGTGTACCCCCCAAATACATAGGTTGATATCTAGTCCACAATGTATGGATGGTGTTTGGATGTGGGGCTTTCAGGAGGTAATTAGGTCCTGAGGGTGAAGCCCTTATGAACAGGATTATTGTTCTCATAAAAGAGACTCCAAAGAAATCCCTGACTC